>CATIWR010533302.1:0-34594 GCA_949677035.1 Omphalea diandra
TATATATATATATATATATATATATATATATATATATATATATATATATATATATATATAAAAGAGGAGTATTGGTAGTTTAATTACATGGTGTTCACATGTGGCAATCACATGGAAGTAAGGTTGGTTTTCTACAGAAGAAGATTGTTGGCATTGCCATTAGATAATAATAACAATGATCACACTAATGATAATAATGTGGTGGCATGGCATATTGTTAATTTCCTTGTAATTTCAAGATGTTGGCAATAGCTAGTAACCACTTAAGCTCATCTCATGATTAAGTCTCAATTGTGCAGCCACTCTTGCTTCTGTTAATTTTTGTCGTCTTTTTGACATGAAGGGAATTTATGATACATTAGTTTTCAAAAAATAAAATAATTCATATAGCTGTTATATATACATCTAAGAAAAACTGTCGGTGAAATAGACTTCTTACAAGTCTAAAGTTTTGACCTTTTTTTAAAAAAAAATTATTATAAACGAAGATGTTAGTTTAAACCTACAAAATACTGTTAGAAGATGGCCAACGCGGCTTGTATCATGCATCAATCAATTTACTTTTCATATAATGGAATATAATTATAATTAATTAATTAATTCACCAATAGTTCATGGTCAAGTGCAACTCTCTCCCTTATCGGAATTTAATTAATCCAATGCTCATTTCATGCAGCGTTTCTTAATTCCATAGGGTAAAACAATGGGAAGACAAAAAGTAATAAGAGACCTTTTCTTTTTTTTTTAATATATATTTAAATTTAAAAAAAGAAAAAGAGAAGAATGAAGGAAAGAAAGCAAAGTGGTCTCCAACCAACACCAAGTCATAATATTTCCTCTCTCTCTTGCTATCCTTCTTTTATAATCTTGGATCCCCACCCTTGACAATTTCAGGGCTCAACCTCAATCTAGCTCTCACCAATTCCATGTTGAGCTCTTTTCCCATTTTTCCCTCTTTACAGCACCAAAACAACCATTTTTGTTCTTAGACCAAAACCACGAAAATTCCTGATCTTTAACACCTAATATATGGCTTCTCCACCGGACACAAGCAAGACCATAAAGCTAGAGAGATACAATAGCTACCTCCGCAAAATCCACAGTACTAAACTCCTCAATGCATCCTCCAAACTCCTCTTCCGAGCTACTCTCCTTATAGCTCTCGTCCTCATTCTCTTCTTTACCATCAACTACCCTCCCCTCTCCGACTCTACCCACCACCACAACTTCCTCTCCTCCTCCTCCACCCTGTTCTCCTCCATCGGCGGCGCTGCCTGGGAAAAACAAGTCCGCCACTCCTCCACTCCTCGCCGCCCCAATGGGTTCTCAGTGTTGGTCACTGGAGCAGCAGGATTCGTAGGCTCACACTGCTCGCTCGCCTTAAAAAAGCGCGGAGACGGCGTTATTGGATTGGATAACTTTAACAATTACTACGATCCGTCCTTGAAACGTGCTAGGCAAAAACTTCTTAACAAGCACCAAGTACTCGTCATTGAAGGAGACATCAATGATGCACAGCTGTTAGCCAAGCTGTTCGACGTGGTCCCATTCACACACGTACTCCACCTTGCAGCGCAAGCAGGAGTTCGCTATGCCATGCAGAACCCACAATCATACGTGAGTTCAAACATTGCAGGATTCGTTAACCTTCTTGAAATAAGTAAAAACGCAAACCCACAGCCAGCTATAGTCTGGGCATCATCCAGTTCAGTATACGGGTTGAACACTGAAGTTCCATTTTCTGAGTCTCATAGAACCGACCAACCCGCCAGTTTGTACGCCGCCACCAAGAAAGCAGGAGAAGAAATCGCGCATACCTATAACCACATCTACGGCCTTTCCCTTACTGGGTTACGTTTCTTTACCGTGTACGGTCCGTGGGGCAGGCCAGACATGGCATACTTCTTTTTCACTAAGGACATTCTCCAAGGGAAGACCATAGATATATACCAGACACAAGATGAGAAGCAGGTGGCGCGTGACTTCACGTACATTGATGATGTGGTGAAAGGGTGTTTAGGCGCGTTGGACACGGCGGGGAAGAGCACGGGGCGCGGTGGAAAAAAGAGAGGGCCAGCTCAGTTAAGAGTGTACAATCTTGGGAACACAGCGCCAGTTCCTGTAGGGCAATTGGTATCAATTTTAGAGTCTTTATTGAACACAAAGGCCAAGAAGCATGTGATAAAGATGCCAAGAAATGGGGATGTGCCCTATACACATGCTAATGTGAGCTTGGCGTACAGGGATTTTGGGTATAAGCCAAGCACGGATTTGAGTACAGGGCTAAGGAAATTTGTGAAGTGGTACGTTAGTTATTACGGGATTCAGACAAGGGTAAAAAAGGGAAGTGAGGTAAACAGCGGAAGTGAGCATCTCGAGGACTAAGTAAGTCTAAGCCACTCATTTCTGTCCATTCGATCTGTTATCATCATCATCAGCATCCATCACCGCATGGTTGGTTGGTCTTTTTAGCTAATTTCTAATCTTTTTTAGGATAATTTATTATATATTTCTTGTTTTTTTTTCCCTTTGAAAGTAATTTGTTGTTGTATTGAATTGAAGTTATAATGTTGAAGTTGGTCGTTGTTGAAGATGTAGAATATAGAGAGAAAGATATAGATTTGATACAGAAGAAGAGAAGATAAATGTGAAAATTTCAAGAAATTAAAAAAAAAAAAAAAAAGCAGAAGAAGAGGGAGATGAAGGAGAGTGCAGATCTGTGGAGCTGGGGTGTAATAATTTGGTGGGGTCTGCTACAAAAGGGGCAGATCTCAACCATTCATATCTAAACAAATTGTGATTGAACAACAATGATGTGATCAAGATTCTTCCCTCTCTCGCTCTCTCTCTCTTTCTATTTTTCTTTGTTATTGCCTTCTCTTCTCTTTTTTTTGTTTTTTTTGGGTTGTATTAGTCATCATTTCCATTTCCCATTTATTGTATGATCCATCCAAATTATGTTACTAGTTTTTCTTATTGATGCAATAAGGATTTATTTTTTGAACAGGATGCAATAAGCATTTTAAAAATTTTAAATTTTTTATTAATTTGTTAACAAATTCAAATTCTATGTAATAAAAAAAATTCAAGATAACAAGAGAAGTATATTTCATTACTATTAGAGCTAAAATTTACTAATTATTTATTTTATTCAAAATTATTATTATTAATGTTTGAATAACATTGATAATTTTATTAATATGATAAATCAGATATTCAAATTTATTACTTCATTTACTAATACTACAATTTTTGGTATAGTAAATAAATAAATATATATACTTCATCCATTTTAAAAAATATATCATTTTAGAAAAAAATTTTATTTTATAATATTTGATATTTTACAATTATCAATAAATATTAATTAATTTTTTCAATTATAATTTTTCTTTCTTTCATAGTAATTATTTTTTAGAGTGCATAATAATTTATAAAAATAATTAATTGATGATAATATAATATTTTTATATGTAATAATACCTATTAAATATATATATATATATAAATTTTAAATGATATCTATTAAGTAACAAAAAAAAATAGTTAATTACAAGAGTGGATGAGATCTTCATTTGATGCTTTTAGGGATGCTTCCTTTTCTCCCATAGGGATAGGGCTTTCTGAATGAATAGTTCCCCACCTCTCAATTATTAATGGAAAGAGGAGAAATTTTTTTTTAAAAAAAAAATCAATAAGAATCATGAACAATTCTCAATGTCCAAGTGGGTCTCAATGAACAAAAAGAGGCAAAAAAATTTCCAATCATGCGAAGTATTGATTCAGGTAGCCATATAAAGAACTGAAATTTTTCTGACATGAATTAGAATCTGGATATGTGAACTAGAAAAAAAAAAAAGAAATAAAATGATTTAATGAGATAATATGATGTGAGATTGGCAATTTAAAAAATAAAAAAATAAAAAAACATTTCTAACTGAATTTATTTAATAATTCCAGTATATGAGAAATTGTTATTTATAAAAAAATAGATATTTTGACACTTTTCATTTAGTATTTGATACTCTTAATTGATTTTTATTAATAGAGTCAATTAGAATGTCAAATATAAAATAAAAAGCATCAGAATCATCTTTCATTAAAAAATATGAAGATTCGCTGCTCATTACTTATTTAAATATACTGGATATCTGGATTACGTGTAAATCCCACCTTAAATCACCATTAAGTGACTATAAAATAAAGGGGGAAAAAAAGAAGAAGCCATGATGACTGTTTCTTTTAGTAATTCAAAGTATATTTTTGTACGCATGAGTATGGCCAGAATTAATAGTTTTTTTTTTTTTTTTTTTTTTTGCTTATGGAATGACTAATCTTGAGTGGATCACTCTTGGTCTAAAATCAACTATAATGATTGACAAATTTCTTGATTGAAATTCGTGTGAGCATTCAATCAATTCGAATGATTTAGTTTGATTTTTATTAAAACTAAATTAATTATATTATTTTTTAAAATTAAAATTATTAAAAAACTAAATATACTAAATCCAATAAATTGAAATTATATACCCATAAATTAAATATAATTGAATTTATAAAATTTTTATTTGATTTATTTTGATTTGATTAAAATTACATATATTTTAGATCAGTTCAGTTTAAATTTTAATAATTTAGTTTACTTTTTTAGTAAATTCATCTTATTTGATTTTTTATACAACAAATTAAATTAAAATTTAAAAAATTAAAATTAAATTGAATCACATTATAGCATAAAACTGGCTAAATCAACTGAATAGTCTCCACCCAAACAATTTGTTTAATGTTTATCTGTAAGAATAAGTTTTTGTCAAACACTAAGATAAGAAAGCAATATAAAATATGAGAAATTGATTAGAAAGTAATATAAGTGATGAATAGAAAAAAAATATTGAATATGAGATATCAATTTATTTTAACTATCCAGTCTTTTTAACTAATTTAGTTGTTAAAGATGCCTTGTAAGGCAAATCTAAATTATTGCTCATTATATAGAGGAACTAAAAAAAAGAAAAAAAAAAAAACCATGAAAGGCATCTTAGCAAAATTGCAAGGTAATGGAAGTTTCTATTGGCGCAAATGGGTCTCATTTTGTGGGATAAAAATACCCATGGCTGTCAAATGACAATGAAATTTGGGTCAAACTTCTCCACTAGGCTTTGTCTCAGTTGCATTTTCTTTTTTTTTTTTAAAAAAAAATCTATAAAAAATTATATAAAAATTTATTATTGACCCAAAAATCATTTTATTTAATTATATATTATATTGAGAATACTATATATCTAGTGAAAAAGATTAGGGAAAATAACTATTGATTCAATGAATTCAATTACACAAGCAAACAATGACAATTACTAGTATTTGGATTATGCCATTAGATATTTAAACGCCATGAATTTATGATACTTATCCTCTAAGCAATAATACCAAGTTGACAATGAAGCAAATGATGCCACTAAGCTACCACTACCCCTTCATGCCATTCTTTCACTTCTTCTCTCTGACATGGAAAATCCAAATTTAATTAAAAGTGTAAGATTATATTATTTAAAATATGAAAAATATAATAAATTGTAAAAATTTGAAATTATTCTAAACTTCTGAAATTTAACTAAAATTTATATTTTAGTTCTTTTAATTTTAAAATGAAACCTACATATTTTTTATTGAACAAATTCAATACCATTCATTGATTTTTCTAGATTATTTTGGTTTTGGTTTGAATTTTATTATCTCAATTTTAAACCCTTTAATCAGATTGATTTGTTGATATTTTAAATTTAATTGATTTAATTTTTCAAATGCTAATAAATACTAAAAAATAAAAAATGACTTAATTCACTAAGCTATCTTAAGCCAAGGCACAGGAAAATCATTCTAGTACTTCTATCTCATCTGTTTCTTTTTTTTTTTCTTCAATGTTTACTATATTAATATTTTTGAAATAATTTATATATTAATCTAATTTTTGATCAAGTACATTTTTATATTAATCCTGTGTATTTGAAGATATTTATTATATGTAGATCTTTATATAAAAACTAAAATATAAAAAACTTAAAAAGAACAAATTGTATTAACCACATTTTTTTTTAATGTTGAATTGTATTAACACTCGAACTAATTTTTAATCATTATCTTTATTGCTTGAAAAGAAAAGAAGGTAAAAAAAATTAATGCAAAATCAAATCTAAATCTCCAAGTTAGAGCTTGAGAACTCATATATCACAAAATTCCTTTGTAGATGGCAAATCAGAAATTAAAAATATTAATGTGATCCAAGAAGAAATGTGGTTAATTGTTAAAATCAAGACTATGGTGAGGAGATAAAATTCCCAATTACAAAAGCCCCAGAATTTGTGATAGTGACAGTATATAGATTATAGTATTATGGACTCTTTAATGATCAACACTATAATTTTGGTGTAAAAACATTAATAATAGTATAGAAAATTCCAATCACTAATCTGAATAATTTGATAAAGCCATTAACTAATTGAACCACAAATAAAGTTGGTGAGTGAATAATCACCAGACTTTTTCATTTAAGCACAATAAATACAAGTAATATTCAGGGTAAATTCCACATGTGGTTGACAAAAACAATTTCAAACTATAATAATAAGTACAAATAATTATAATTGGAATTCATTTTTATAAGAGATGATCTGATTAGTTTTTCCACTTTCTTTAAAAAAGATGAGAAATAAAAGTTATCAAGTTTGATTTTCTCAATTAATTATAAAGTTCTATTAATATGATGACAGTTATATAATCGATAATACTAATTTGACCCATTATATTTTCTATTTAGAAAAAAAAAATCTATATCAGAATTAACCTCAAATTGGAACCCAACTTTATTTAATACTAAGTAAAGAAAAAAAAATCTTCATTTGGGTGGAAACAAAAGAATTTTCCTTAGTAGGGTTCTAACAAACTAAGTTCCACCAACCATTGAAAATAAAGCTCAACCTTTCTAACAAGCAAAATGGTGAAAGGCCTAAAAGTCAGAAATCTGAAGACATTTTTTTTATTTTTCTAAGTATATGAAGAGTAGTTTTTTGATAGTTGAAAGAAAGAAATAAAATTTCATGAGTTCATATGTAACAAACAATACATGGTATAATATTTTCAAACAAAAAAAAATGGTATAATATTAGTAAAAAGATGGTACATATCCAAAATCTCTGAGCTGGAACACTGTCATCAATTCTTTGATTTTGAAGTTGAAGCAGCAAAATTGCAAGTGTCAAAAGGAATCTAAGGATGGTTGCCAAGTACCAGAGTATGGGTTTGTGTGACTTCCAGTCTGTTGTGATGTCAATAAGTTGCTTTGCTTTTAAGCTGTGTATTGCATATTTTTTCTTTTAATATGATGTAAAAAAATAAATTGATTCTTGACTCTTGAGGCAATGGTTGGTTCCAGAAATTTTGGATGATGAATTTTCAAAGAATTTCACAAATTTGGTTTGTCAAAATTTGGGTAAGTTTCATGAGTTTTGGCAATATCTATTCTCATCTATTGAAATACTTCATCTGATTTATAATATCTATTTTTTTAAAGTTATATACTTAAATTAAAAAATAATTAATTAAAAATAATTTTAATTAATATTGACTAATATATTTTTAATTATTTTCAATTAAAACTCTATATTAACAATAAAAAAATATTTAATTAGAGAATAGAAAATAAATACTAATGAAAGTAAATTTAAAAAATAAATAATTAATGCTAGATTAGTAATGTAAAATAATAATTTTATTGAAATAATTTTTTTTCCTAAAAGGATATATATTATGAAAAGAAGAGAGTCTCATAATTTGGGGATTTGAGAGCGTACCTCATTTTAGTCCCCCAAATATTTACTTAAGATTCAAAAAGTAATATGACATTGATTTTTTAATGAATGCATACTTCTTCACAAATTCATAAATTTTAGAAAACCCTATCCCAATCCCATTAAATAAAGTTCTTTCCTCTTTTCAAAAAGATTTGTAATAAATTATATTGTTCTCGGAGATAAGTATTGCATACTTTATTTTAATTTTCTGTTTATTATGATAATATATAATTAATATATATAATTTAATTTTAGATAATTATTATTATTATTTATTAATTAATAATCTTGATTATTTAATAATTTTGATAAGTGACAATTCTTTTGGCAAATAAGCTAATAAATAAATATTTTACTTAATCAATAATTCATGGCTATAATTTGATATATTAGTAAAAATATGTGATTAAGTAAATAATATTTATTTTAAAATAGATAATATGTGAAAATTGTTATTTTGTTTTATATTTTTTAGTTTCTTATACGGTGGTATTTTTAATAATTAGATAATTTTATATGAAATTTATAATTATTTAGTCATTTATGTATCAAATAATTAATTTGATAAATGTCAAATTTTTATCTCAACTGAATGATTAGTTGACCGATGATAATTAATCATTCAAAACTGAATTTGATATCATAATTAACTATATATATTGATTTACTTAATTAATTAAAGAAAATAATATATAAAGTTCACAATATAAAAAAATTTCAACTAAAAACAATTTAAAAATTTTACAATATAAAAAAATTTTTATATAAAAATATTTAAAAAATGTAACAATAAAAAAAGTTTTCATGTAAGTCATTTTTAGTGCTTTAATAAAAATAACCATTTAGTTTTCTATATAGCAAGAAAAATTTTAAAACTAAAGAGAAAAATATACAACAAAAAAGAAAAATGAAAATATGAACTTTATTATTTTCTATCAAAATAATCTATTACTATTAAAATTTATTGTATTAATTTAATTATAATTATAATTTTTATAATTTTATTTATTTAAAGATATTTGATTAAGTAATAACTTTTATAAAATAATAATATATTATAGATAATAATTAGTAAAATAATTTTAATTTTCAACTAATTAATAATTATTTATAAAAATAAATATGAAATTTAGTTAAAATTTATTATTATAATTATATGTTTGTGACTAGTATGTTTTAAAATACGGGTACATGATATTTCTTAAATTTATTTGACACTTATTTATTGTCGTTTAAAAATCATATATCACCATATTTTAAATTAACAGAAAAATAATATGAAAAAAGTATTTAAGGCTCTCTGTACTCAAATACTGACATTTTATATATATATAAAATAAAAAATTGTCAAAATAAAAAGAAAGTATAAGTTATACAATTAAATTTGAGGCATTATGTTGACATATAAGCAATAACAAATAATAATTACATGACATATATTATATTTTTAAATATTTAATAAACTTTCATAATTATTATTTATATTTAATTTATTATGTATTTTAAATTCTTTTGAAAAACTTTTTATATTCTTTTTTCAAACCTATATCATTTTTTATACGTTTTATAGATATTAAAATGTATATATTATTCAAATTTTTAATAAAAAATATTTTTATAATTAAGCTCCATTTATTTCATGGAAAACAATTTGTCTAAGAAAAATATTTTTTGACTAACATATGTTTTGATATTTGGAATATACTATAAAATATTAATTTTTTAAATTTATAAGATTATAATAACATTTAGACCACTTATCACCGCTAGTCGACGATTATCGGTGATGAATATCGATATTTAAGGGTGACAAAAAATAATAAATATTTGCATTTATATAATTTATTTTTCATTTGAATAAGTTTATCAAAATTCATAAAGTGACTTAATTTTTTTATTAGGAAAATACTTTTTATTCATCAATTTTTTTGAATGCATCAAACAAAAGATCATGCAAAAAAATATTTTGTTGAAAAATATTTTATGTGAAACAAATAAAGTCTTAAATATTAAATTTTTATAAGAGATATTATAATATTGTAAAATTGAATTAAAAAATTAAGATTATATTAATTTTTGAAATATTATAATTAGTTAAATTTAGATCATAAAATTAAACGATAAAAATATTTTAAAATTAACAGAACATAAAATTGGATTTGAAAAAATTTACATAAATTCAAATAAACAGTATTTGAATTAATTACTTGTTAAAACTTATTTTGACGCATAAGAAAATTTTTCCTGGCAAATAATTTGGACAAACCATAATCTCATCATTTTGGAAGTGCCATAAACGAAAACAGAACAAGGTCAGTGAACCATACGAGTCGAACAACAGCCACGTCCATTGGAACCCAAAACCTACAGTTTGTACCCACTTCAAAGAAAGCCTATTAGGTTTTTTTTTTTTTTTTTTTTTTTTGTCTTTCTGGAAATTTCTTAAGCTCAGTAAGGAATTGCTTACTTCAGAAATTACATTCTCTTGCAGCTAAAGATGACATCTAGCAGCGTGAGGTGGTGAATTCAAACTCTGCCGGAGCCAAAATAAAATAGAACAATGTTCACATAATTATGCAACGATTGAATAATAACAATTAATATAAATTTGATTTATTACCCCCCATCACTTAATAATATAAATTTGATTTATTACCCCCATCACTTAATAACTGCAATTTATGAAATGCAATTCACCACCATCAGTGTCTTGGCCGCCCGGGAAGCCCCTCAGAAATCTAAAGTAAGAATTTTATGTCCACACGAGTCACCAAGACCATTGTTACTCTAAAGGGTAGAAACAAGTTTCGTGAACGTTAAGGACTGCAAAAACAACTTACACTCAACAGCCAAAATGTAGTGCTCAGGGTGATTAATGATTTGTGATTGGCTGAGGTGTTGGATCATCAACCATTTACACCTATAAGTATTCATTAAGATTTAAACACAGCAAGGCCACCGGTCTTCATCCTTAACATTCCCCACGAACAAAAAAACTGGCCGGCTGACTTGTAAATGTGAGGGGCGAACAAAATAGATGTAACCTAAAAGTTTTTTTTTCTTAAAAAAAAAAAAAAAAAGAGGATAGCAGAAGCTTTCATCAAAGTATAGTATATCATAAAATGCCCGTAGGCAATGCCTATATCCTGCTGCAACAGAACTCTTCCTGACTGTAGTTAATACGTCTTTTTACCACATTGCAAAACCACATCAAAATTCCCTGAAGTACACTCAATCAATATGCTTCTATAGCAGCACAAGCAAACACAACAAATACACAGCTCCGCATTTAAACTTACCAAGCTGATTCATGTATTAAGCAATTGCCAGTAGAGTTATAGCATAAAACAAAACCAAATCTATCTAAAATAAATAAGCACATTAATTCCGACAACTAGCTCCACAGCCCATTTGATCGCAACCACAGCTCAGTAATCTTGATTCCCAAAGTTGCCTCCATTGCTACGGAAATTACCACTGGAAGGACCACCAGGTCTTCCTTGGGCATAACTCACGCGAATGTTGCGTCCATGTAATTCCTGAAGAAACAGCAAATAAAATTCACCATGTAATCCCAGAAAGAAGCATGCTCAAGTCTCTTTAAATATTATATTACTAACCTGGCCATCCATGGCTGACAATGCCGAACTTGCAGATTCACTGCTTGAAAAGTCAACAAACCCGAATCCCCTAGACCTCCCAGAGTCTCTATCAGTGATAACCCTTGCTGTGCACCAGAACCACACATGTAAATCATAACAATGACATCGTCAATAGCTCAAATCTCCCTATTCCCTGATAATTATTGTTATTATTATCAACTTTTTTGTGTCTACATGTGTCATGTGCACGTGTTGTGTGTGTGTTTGTATGTATATCTATTTTCTATATGAGTACATGGGAGCAAATGCCTGAAGAATCAAGTTCATAATATTATCTCATACTAGACAAATATGGATAATGATGTGAATAAAATAAGCATCTAAGAAGAGATCATCATACGAAGGAATCCCAAATCCTCACTGTCATGTTCAGACTGAGAAAGGCGTAAAGGGAAGGGAAATAAAATTCATTTGCTGGGATATTTAAATTGACAGAGAGATGATGATATCGCAGTATTTATCTCCTCAGTTGGAAGATTTGCAGTGAAGCAAGATTTAATTTTCTAAACATAACCCATGGAGATAAAAATTGGTTCCATTATAATAAAATCAATGTGCATCACTTAATTTCATTTGTTTTTTCTAACTTCTCTACTTGTATCTTGCTAATCCTACTTCTACAAAATCATCTAAATATAGATACATTTGTTTACTCCAACCTCAGGTAGAGAGTGAGAGACATTCTAGGGCGTAAAAATTGGTTTGCAAAAAAAAAAAAAAAAAAACACTAACCATTTTGCAAAACAATTCACAGTTACACTAATTCCCGTATTGTATAACTAAAAAAAAAAAAAAAAAAATCCCATATCCTCATAAGGAGCCTTTTAAAAGGTTACCACATAAGGAAAAAAAATAAAGCACACATAATCTTTCACGTCAATTACAAAAAAAAAAAAAAAAAAATTGATGATATTGGCATCTTACAAATTTTCTTGAGAAATCTTGAGAATAAAAAGAGACACCAAAAAAATCAGAATACAAGATGCAAATTAAAAAACTTACCACTAACAACATCACCGAAACTAGAGAAAGCATCTTTCAAAGTTTGGTCATCAGTTCCATAAGAAAGGCCTAAAAAACCACCGCAAAGAAACAACAACATCAAACATATAAAGACTAAAGATGCAATTTATATCCTGCAAAACATAAAACTCCAATCTTTAACTCAACTCATGATTACAACATTATTTACCTCCAACAAAAAGTCTGGAGGACGACATGCTCCTAATGGAATTCAACATGGAGGCTCCATTATAGGTCATGCTCTGCCTCACTAGGCTTACAATTTTGTTACTAAAAGCCATCTTTTTTGTATCACTGAAGTAAAAAAGAACCTGTAAATCAAATTAATTAGGCATTAAGAAGCTAAATAATGAAAAATCAGACGAATGCAAAATAGGGTTTTAGGACAAAGATGAAAAACATTGTACCTTCGACGAGGAGAATGAAGAAGAAGAGCGGCTAGGGTTTAAGGGCTGAGTTGGATTGGAGTTAGAAAATATCTTCTTATTTTATAGTGGCGGACTTCAGAGGGGCGTATTGTTAAGCTGCGGGTGAATGTAATTGTTATTGAATTGGATTAGATGTCGTGGGCAGTTGTGCTTTTGACATGTTTCTTCATGATGAGAATTTTTTGATAAATTCAATGAGGGATTTAATAATACGTGAAATAATTTTAGTCCTTCTGTCCCAAAAAATCACAATTCAATTTTTTTATTATTTAAAAAAAATTTAATATTTTATCCATTCACTATATATAGTGTATTTTTTTGTTTTATATCCTCAATTATATTTAATGAGAAAATAAATACTATCTCATCAATTTTTAATAGGTTGTTTTTTTATTATTTTATAATATAAGTCATTTTTCTTTTTTAATAATTAGTTTAATGATTAATAATAAAAAATAAACTTTGTTAATTAATATACATATCACCACAAAAAATTAAATGTCCACTTTATTGACTTTGAATTGTAATTTAACGATACAATTTTTTTTAGTGTCAATGTAAAATTTTTTTGATTTAAATACCAAGAACTTTGAGGCTGAATATTTTAAAATTTTGGCTATATTTCATGTGATATAAAGCTACAATTATAATCCTACTAATTACGTATTTTTATTGGTTTGACTAATTTAGACTATTGGACAAGAAAATAATGCAAATAGCCCAAAAATAAAATTAATTTATTAATTAGTAATTTTTATAAATTAAGTGAATATTTGAATTAAAGTCTACAACATTTAATAGTATAACAAGGGTATTTTAATAAATAAATACTCTAATAGCTAAAATTTTTAATTGTTGCGTAAATGAAAAATGATTTATCAAAAATAGATTAAGGTGATGGTGTAGGGTTAATAATTAATTATGATAAGTTAAAATGATTGTTTATATATAGTTCTATTATTAATATTTTATTTAATTTAATTATTATAATATAATAATATAAATGATATTATAATTTTTATAAACATTTGTTGGTCATAAAGGTCTAGAAATACAAGGTGAGGGTGTAGGGTTGCATTGGAAATGTTGATGTAGAGGAGGAATGTTGCTTTTTATGTTTATCTATGCCACGTGGGATGAGAAAAACACCCAAAGGGGGTAAAATCTTCCTTGCACTTGTTAATTGTATGTCTAAAAAGCCAAAGAGTAGAGACGTGTGACAGAAATTGGACACCTTTTTTTCTCACTAATTTCCATTTTTAAAATAATTTATTAATTAGGTTAGATTGATATGAAAAATTCCATTTTAATTAAAAAAATAACCATATAAGTCTATCACAAGGCCTATACAAACCTTTTTATGAACTCAATTCTATGTTCGGATTCATAATTAGGGATAAACATTCCATTCATTGATTTTTTTATCAAAATCAAATAAATTTAATTTTGTATTTTAAAAATTGAATTGAAAATTTTTTAAAAATTGAATAAATGAAATCAAATAAATCAAACTTTATATACTTATAAATTAAACTGATTCGAATTTATAAAATTTAAATTCGGTTCAATTTGATTTAATTAAAATGCATATATTTTAAATTGATTTTATTCAAATTGATTTAATTTATTAAAATTTTTGATTTATTTGATTTTTATATAAAAAGTGAATCAAAATAAAAAAAAAATTAAATTTTTTAAAATTAAAATCAAATAGAATCGATTTTCATCGAAAAATCGAATTAAACTGATTGAATAATATCAATTCAATTGATTTCTTCAATTTGATCAGATTTTTGCTCAACTCTATTCACAATGTCTCAATGAGACAGAAAGAATTTTGTTGATATCATCGAGTTGAAAACTTACTGATTCAATCATATATTATATTTAATTAAAAATTTTATATTATATTCAACTAAAATTGTCTTATAAATTAGCTTAAAAATGTAGGGTTGCTTCGTGAAAGAGAATAATGTTGTTGTTGTCGTGAGATTACATAAACGAGTTATGTAGATGTGTGAATTTTGGTAACAAAGAGAATTATATTATGTGAATTTTCATGCATAAAAAAGATTGTTTGACAATACATTAGATTTAGCTAACGTACTAAATTTGATTCATCTTAAAAAAAAATTAAGATTAAAACCATAATTTAGCTTACTTTGCCATAAGCAGAAAACAGAAAACAAGATCAACAAGTAGGAGAAAATCTGTTTATTCCACGCTGAAATCCTTTATATACAAAGAAGCTAAGAATAATCGTTCCTAGGATTGTTAAATAGCCAATTATAAAATAACAAAAAAAAATTTTCCTTATAAAACTTAAAGTTTTATGCTGTTAAAATTTATTTTTTTAGAGATAAATGATCAAAATTAATAATTTAAAATATATGAGAAGACAAAAAATGAAATACGAAATTAATAATTTACATTCAATGTTTTATTTTGAGTAAACTAGATTTGGTGATTAATATCTCAAAAAATTTAATTATGGTATTCTGATGATTAAAATACGAAATTAAATATTATTAATCATATTTATTCAAGCTTCTGCTGCATTAATTATTTTGCTTTGATACCCAAAAAAAATTTATTTGCTAGATGTCTAGTTGTTTTCTTCTTCTGATACACTTAAATAGTTATTTAATGTATTACTTTTCTTTAATTACTTGTTAAGTAAATAATGCTTATTTATTTTATAAATGTCTATTCGTTTTGTTTCACAAATACAGTATTTTCTTTTGTTATTAATACTATTACACTAACACTTTGTATTTCTATTAAATTGGATAAAAATTTTTAACAGGCCAGATTATTGCTAGCAATATATATATATATATATATATATATATGCACAAATATATAGCAATACAAATTCAATCCTCTAGCCTAATTGAAACAACAATAAAAATGGTTCATGAGGCTGAGCCAATACCAGGTAAAGAACATTTTTAAAGAAATGGTTTGATTCAGTTTAAATTTCAAGTTTAAAATCAAAACTTAAAAAAATAAATAAAATTAAAAATGACATCACCATTTTTATGAATATTTGATTTATTTTTTAAATTAAATTATTTATTTTTTAATATTTATAGTATTACACTATCAAATATTAAATATACTTTATAATTAACAATGAAATTGTTATATGATTTTTGTTTCTTTAATTAAAAACTTGAATAAAATTATTTATTATTATATTTTCTTTTGAATTTTATATGATTTTAATATATAAAATAATATCTTAATAATTCATATTTGTATATTTAATTTTAGTATTGTATATGTCAATATATCACATATTTATTAGCTGATCAAATAATAGATATTTAACTTGATTCTCATGAAAATAAAAATCTAAATATCTAGAAAGAGAAAAAAAAATAAGCCATTCCTCCTTTATGAGAACTTCATTCCTATTTTAATATATTTTTAAGTGAGTCTAATACAAAAAATCAAAATACCTATTTAATTATGATTTTAGAGTACTTTTTTATGAACCAAATAATAAGTGATATCATAATTTGATTTTAGAATCACTTAAATTGAATGTTATAATCTTTTTTGTTTAGTTTGATGTTTGCTCATTAGCATTTAATGATTGAGTAATTTTCAATATATTTTTAAGTCAACTACATATAAGAGAGAAAATAAGAAATTTCTCATGTAAGTGAACTTCATTATTATTTTGATGTATTTTTTAATAATTTAAATATAAAAAATCAAATTATCTATTTTACTTATAATTCTAGAGTAATTTTTTTACAAACAAATAATTTTTGATATGCTTGTATGCTTTTAAAATCACTTAAATTGAATGTTTTTATGTTATATTTAGTTTGATATTATCTATTTTAATTATAATTTTAGAGCAATTTATTTTATAAATAAATAATTTTTGATATACTTGTATGCTTTTAAAATCACTTAAATTGAATGTTTTTATTTTATATTTAGTTTGATATTTGCTCATTAACGTTCATCAATTAAATACTTAAACGCTGAAAGATAACAAATGATAAATATTAGTTCATTATTTAGAAAACATAATTGAATATTGAAAACTATTTTTTTTATCATTTGAAATATAAAAGTTGTTGTCTAAATTTTTTTACTAATATTAACTTTATATTTTCATCATTTACTATTATTTTGTTTCAAAAAAAATTATTTACTATTATATTGATTTGTATTTTATATAAAATAATTAAATTATAAATATAATAATTTTTTAGTTTTTATAATCTAATGTTCTATTCATTTCATAATATCTGTCATTTTAAAAAAAAATTATTTCAATATAATGGTCATTCTATATTACTACTGTAATATTAATTAGTTATTTTTTAAATTTATCTTCGTCATCATCTTTTTTCTCTTCCAATAAAATATTTTTTTATTAGTATTAGTATAAAGTTTTAGTTGCAAACAATTAAAAGTATATTAATCAATATCAATTAAAATTATTTTGAATTGATTATTTTCTTAATTCAAATACATAATTCTAAAAAATAATTAATAAAATTATTAAATATTTTGTATTTATTAATTACTCAAAATTAATCACTTATTGCTTGCTGCCTACGTCAAACCTTAACATGCCCATAAAAACCGCCAAAAGATATTCTGATGTATGACAAAAGAAAGCAATAAACAAACATGATGGACACATTATTGTTCCCAGCTACGTTCCACCATCCCATTCCAACATATGACCGCTTTGATAAATGATAGAATCCACTCTTGGTGATCTAAAATTCATGGCAGAGCATTTCTCTACGAAGTCCATATATGCCATCTAAAGAATGGCCAAAAAGCCATTTTTGTTCTCCCTCTACAAGCAAATAAAGCTACACATGGCAAGCCGATGCAACAAGCAATGGCGTATGCTCCAATATAAAGACACTCTTGCAAGCATTAAACGCACCCAGAAGAGCCTTTCCACATCTAGCAATGGCACAGACAATCTCCAACTGCAACACTTTGCTCCCCCTCTCCTCACATGGGTGGTCAATTATCTTTTGTAGCAGGTGGGTGGTATGACACGTGTCTAGACAGATGGAAAGTCTGATTGCATAGGGAGGCGCCACGTGCTCATTTGCAATAGTGGGGTGATGGCAAAGGGAACCTACCCACATGCTCTTAGGTAAATGAGCTTCTCAGTGTCAAGCTCTATATTATTTTAGCACTTGTTTCATTCACTCGCTTTCTGGCGCGTGTATTATTTCTCTACGGTTTTTAAGATTTTGTTTTATTTATCGCAATTACTAATCAACTTAGTTTTTCAAATGCCTTATTAGGCTTGAACTAGTATGTTAAGATCAACTGTGAATGATGTTTGCTCTAGTGACAAAGGAGAAATACTTCAAGATTGAGAATTTTCGAGTTTAATCTCTAATTTTGACAATGAGCTCTTTTTTATAAGAATTTATAAAAATTTATCCTTAACAATGATTTTTATAAAAACAATTAACTACACACTATACAAAAAATATATTTCAAGACCCACAAGAGTAAAAACATAGTAATCAAGTGCTTGCTATATGCACCATTTTAACTTAATTTAATGATTTATGTATTTTTTCTAGAGTTAAATATATAATAAAGTTAAACTCTCATTGCTTCCTTCGTAACTTATTACTAAAAAATGATTATGTAATATTTATTTTTAAAGATTTTTATGATTTTAAAAAATTAAATTCAAGGTCTTCTAATTATGATTTGTAATCACAATATATTTTAAAAAATAAGGAAAATCTTACAATTAAATTAATTAATAATCCCATTATTGAAATATCAAAACATTCTTATATATGGTAATAATCATAAGATTTGTCTCAAATTATTAATTATGATTTTTTTTAGTTTGATAAATAAATATGAATTTTTTTACTATAAACAAGAATTAATTATAAAATTTTATTATTTTTTCTAACAAATAGAAGACTTAAGAATCATTATATTTGATAAAATAATATATAATTATTTAAATTATTGTTTTATTATTGAATGGTTTTATTACTTGTCGCAAATTCCGTATAACAAGTTGACATTTTTTCTTTTTTTGAAAAAAAGACAGAAATCCATATTTATAAGATAGTGCAAGTAAAAAAAGAAAAAAAAGGTTCATAGCACCGAAGCAAGTAGAGCGCGTGGAAAAGCATCGCGTGAGGGACAGATTTGAGGGTAAGAAACGCTTGTCTCGCTCTTTCTCTTCTCTTTATAAATATGGGCCTTTCAGGCTTCAGTCCTCTCTTCTTTCTTCTTCCCTTCTCTCTCACATTGTCGCGTGCAACTTCAGACCACAAAATAAAATAATAATAATAATAGCGCTATTGGAAGCTCCTAATTTTCTTATGATAAAAACAATTTAAACTTTATATTTACAAATATTCATTTATTTATTTTAATTATTTTTTTATTATGAAAAATTATTTTATTTCTTTATTTATAAATAATAAATTTTAAAAATTAATTAATTAATTATATAAAATTTATTATTATTATTTTGACATCATGTATAAATAAAATAAATGAAATATAATAATCAGAACTCAATACATTATGGTTTATTTATATATTTTAAATATTGTTACTTTGAATTTAATTATTTTAAAAAATTTATTTAGTTACCTAGAGAAGGTAATAAATAGCATGAATACAATATATATTGTATTACTTGCATCTATTATTAATTAATTGGTTTTTTCTCAAAAATATTATGTGTAGGTAAAAATATAACTTTAAATTATTAAGTAAAAATATAACTTTAAATTATTATCTTAGAATAGTTTAAAATTTAATTAATAATAAAAAATAAATTAATGAGTAGCTTTAAAATTATTGAAATTTTTAAATTTAAATAATAAATAGATAATATTATTAATGTAAGAGTTGAAAATTGAAATGATTATTCTGGCGACAATAAATTCAGTTTGGCAATAACACCACCCTTTAAAAACAAATAAAATAAAATAAAAAGAAAACAGGAAATAAGAGAGAGTTCTGTCACAGAGAGGAAGGGAGAATCAGAGAAATAGAGAAGAAACAAGCAATCGAACAAAAACCCAATAAAATCTTTTGTTATTCTTCTTTACTATATCATATTCTACACACACACACACATATTTATAGACTAGAAAAAGAGATCTTGTCCCTCTACAATGTCTTGTTTTTTGTTGTAGCGGACAAGGTAATCTTCACTCACTTCACCCATCTTTTGCATCCCCCCCCTTCCCAAATTTTTTTTGGGTTTTAGTTTTCTTCCCATTTACGGTTTGAATCCAGCTTCTTTTTGGCTTTTTATTGATACCCAAATTTTCACTTAGGAACTTGACAAATGCCCTCTTCTTTCTTTTATTCCGTTATTCCTTGTTCTTCTCCTTCTGCAACTTTCTTAAGTTCTGGGTTTTGTTTTATTTTTTAAATTAAAAAAAATATTTTTGTTGTTTTTGATAAGTTAATTTTAATGGGTTGGTGTTTTTCTTCGAGCTGGATTTCTGCTTAGCTGAGTTTGGTGTATTTGTCTAGGGTTTTGCCTCCTTTCTGATCCTAATTGGGAACTTATTGAATTTCCTGATTAGGGCTTTGATTCAGGAGCATAGTGGAGAGAATGGGCTGTCTTTCCAAAGATTGGACTTCTGGATTGTGTAGTTCACAAGCTGTGTTATTGAACTGTGAGATCGAGTAGAGGTGATTATTAAGCATTGTTAATGAGTCTTTGGACATGGAGGAGGATTGCTCGTACAGGTTATTCTAGTTTTTTTGGGTTTTCATTGACTGTTTTCTTGTATTCAACTAGGGGATGATTTGGATGTTGGGTTTTGGTTGAGGAAAGGAAGCTGATGGTTTTGTATTGGCTCTCAAGGCAACATAGAAGATCAGATTGCAGTGGACCATTTTTATTTCTCAAGAAACCTTTTCGATTGACATAGTTTAAGCTTAAGTTCTTAACCAAGAGGGAACATTTCAGAAGTTACTTTTGCGATTGGGCTTTTCTTAAAGTACTGCAGTGCAGTATAATGTTGTAGTAGGTTTGTTTTATAGAAATATCAGTGACCTTTGAGAGTTGATACTGTCTTATTCAGCCAATTCTGTGTTACCTCAGCTAGTTTTGGTGAACGATACTACAAGGTTGGTGGATTTTGGCATCTGTGTTGTTTGGAGTGATTGAGAAGCTCATGGAGGAGTGTTGAACTCGAAATGTATGCGGGGACATGGTGCATGGACAGGAGCATAGTTACTGGTCCATTCCTTTCTTGGAACAGTGCTACTGGAAAGTAATCCAAGCATTTTCTTTTGTGGAAGGTGCTTGTGTTTTGTGTTCTGTGGTTCTGTGCAATGTCGCGGTGCTTTCCATTTCCGCCACCAGGATATGAAAAGAAGGCTAGGACAGATGGTGTGGACATACTAAAAAAGGTCAAAATGCTAACCTTGTTTTCTGTAGTCTTATACATTGGAATGAAAGTTGTTGTGATTATCAAAAGGAATCCCATTCTGATATGCATTGGGTGAAAAGAAATGAAGTGATTTTCATTTGGTTTTCCACTTCCATTACTTATCAACTTCTTTTGAAAGTAACTTCTGCTGTGTCTTAAATTTAATCGTGTGCTTTACTTCAAGGTAATGGCTTCAACTGAGGGTACATTAATGACTTCTGTTTCGGATAAAACCACATTTATTTTCATATGTTCTGTTTATAGAACAGCTAAGAAGAGTGTGTGCGTGTATGTATGTATCCAGCAACAATGGATTCATCTGGTAGTTTGGACTTTGGATACTACCAAAGATGTAGCTAGGCTGCAATGGCAAGAGCAATATCCCTGTTCCCTGCTTTAGTAGACAGAATTAGTCACATCTGATGTGTCGACTTGTTAATAGCTTTATCAGTCTTTCATTGATCTACCTTATGGCTTTTGTCTGGTGAGTTGTCATTGTGCAATTTGTTATATCATGCCTTCTCAATGGGCAGCCTGATTTTGGGATAATCACTTAGACCATTCCTTGTTTAGAAATAAAGTTTGTAATGCTATAATTTACACCAAATTTTGATTATTTTATCATTTCAAAGATTTTCCATGTTTATTAAAATTCCCTGTTGCTCTTGTCATTTTGAAGGGGTTAATTCATTCTCCTTAAGAGTTGTAAAATTTCTAAGTTGCTAGTTCTTGTAAGGAGTTTCAATGATATAATGGCAGCATCCTAAAACAAAAGAAATAAAATGAGTGTTTTAGTTTGGGGTTTGTGTGCACATAAAGGAATCAATTAAAGATGGGGCTGATGATAATGCAGGTCCCTTCTGCAAATAGTATCCATGAACTCCAACTTCAATGTTGACACGAATTATTATTTTGAAAGGAACATTCTAGGGTTTGGATGCATAGAAATGAGATCTGTTTTTGGATTGTATTGTTTGCAAGCGTCAAAGAAATTTTTTGTGGGGTGGTGGGTGGATTTTTAAGCTTATAGGGTTATACCTAGGATTCCCTAGACTTCACCTGCATGATTTGTCCTTATGGTTGCATCACGAATCCTAAATAACACTAAAAGCTCTGAAATTTTTATAAAAAATTAGTCCACCATTCTGCATTGAAAAAGATGATAATTATTCATAATTTTGTTTTTAATTTTCTCTCAATTTTCACTTGTACGACCAAGTGAGAATTAGAGAATTCTAGACTATGTTGGATCCTCTAAAAACCCAAAATTATAAATGGACCCGATTAAGGTACCATGTTGAAAATTCGACATATTAAAATTAACAATAACTTTTAAAGTAAAAGAATTCAATGTAAAATAAAATAAAGATCTTTTTAATCTAACACAGCTTGAAAACAGTACTGCATTCTGTTCAGCAAGAGTTTGAAGGATAAGATTTGCCCCTCACTCAATTTTGAGCATAAATTTGGTTTTGCTATCCTTTTTTACATCTTTTTCCTAGTTGGAGAAAATTTGACCTCGACTATGAAAATGGTGAAGCATAAAACAGTTGTACTTCATCCGTAGCTCTTAAAACTTTTGGTTGTGAGCAACAATAATAGAACTATAGGGGTCTTTCTTAAAATTGTTATTGAATTTCTGTAGTATAATAAAGTTGATATCTCTTGGGGCAACACAAATTCCAATATGTTCGCATCCAAATAGCTAGAATTCTTTACTTTTAAAATTTTTTTTTCTGTGTATTCCAAAATCATTTCTTTAATTCGATTTTATCACTTTAAAATGTTTTTTTTTTTTTTTTGGTTTCCTGCTTCTCATCTTTAGCAATGGCACATAAATTTTTTTTAGGTGTATCTATGGTGAACAATATTTACATTTTTATAATAGCATTTTTTACTTTAAAAAGTCAAATTGAGCTTACATGCTACCGTCTCAAGTTTGATATTGTCTTTTCAATCAACTGGAGCATTCTTTTTGAGCTTGTTTGTTTAGCCTATCCATGATTAGATCTATAACTGTCATAACTTTTGATTCCTTTTTTTGATTTTCAACCTTTCCAAATTTTCTAGGCAACATTATGGTTGGCAGCAAAATGTTTACAGAATTAGAGCTTTAATTCTTCTATTCAAAGTAGTGTATTTTAGGTAATCTCAAGAAGGTACTAAAGTGTGAAAAGGGTGAAAGCACTCACTACTACCAATGTGTAATCCTTGCCTGATCTTGCAAAACGCCCAAGTGATTATCAGTTTATCATTTGCTGTGATGTCCAAACCTTCTTTCTTCATTTGGATTCTAACCATTTTAAGTGATTGTGAGAGAAATAAGTTGATATTTGAGTTTAGATGTTTAAATTATAGTTACTTTAGTGACTATCAAAATTGTTAGGTTCTGTAACAATCATTGCACTTTTAGATTTGATATGTTATAGTTTGCTTCATGTTTTCATGTGCTGCAGTTTTATCTTCATCATTTGGTGCTGTTGGAGATCCTTCTTACTTTTGGCAAAGTCTGAAAGTGAAAGATGTTGTATGTCTTATAGGTTTCAACTTTGTGTAGATGCAAGTTTTCTTAGCTGTAATTTTCACAAGCATTTCTTTAGGGTATTGCCAATGCATGAACACACACACACACAAATATTGCTTGATATTATGCGCCTGGTTCATGAGTGAGCATTTTGACTTGCCAATTTATGTCTATTGTCATGATTAAAATTTAGAATTGTCCACCCAAATTTTGATGGGATTATTTAACTTGTGATGTATGTATCATTAATATCTGACATTAGAGGACACTTTTTTCCCCTCCAGTGGAGCTTTCTGCTATTGCTTGGATTCTACTGAATGCTGATCATGTACTTCTGTTTTGCATATTTTCTTGGCACTGCAAGCCTTGTACTGCTGCAAAATGGTGGCAACCATGATTGATCTTTTCATAAACCTAATTCAATTCTTTATCTCATTTTAAAAATTTTCTCATTATCACTTTATGCCTTTGAAGTATATCCAAGATAGTTATGCTAGTTTTAGAGAATAAATTTGTTTGAAACTGTTCATGTCAGATTTGATGCTCTGAAGTACTTGGTTGTCCATATCATTTATGATAAACAAGTATTATTGTCCAGCAAACTCTGCTTGATCCATGAGCTTCACCTTGTCTGTTGTCCAACAGTAAGGGTCAGTGAGTCGAACCTTCTAACTCTAAAGCTTAGATGAGCTGCATGCATGCTTGCACATTCATTGTGTTGAATGTGCCTTTTTGGTACCCTTTGGTCATGTACACATGTTAAAAAAGCATGGGCACTACATTCATGGAAGCATTTAGTTTGGTAACATCTATTCAGCAGAGTCTTTTAGGTCTAAAAGTTCCACCTTTTCTGTTAGTAAATAGTGTTGTGTACTGAATCTACTAGGATTCTCTTACATTTGTGGCAACATGATGGCAGTATGAAATACTGTTTCTAATTACTAATTTGGCTTGTATTTTTAGGTGTTCTACTAATTTTCCTGTAAGACTATACTTGTTGTAAGAGTCACTTCATTAGTGTTAAATTTCATATCTGCCATTATGTTACTCATTGACTTGATTAGAAAGCTTGTGTGACATGTCAATCAAGATCACGTGTTTGAAATTAATGTTAGTGCTATTCGTGATTTTTATTCTACTTCTACCTGGTGTAAGTTTTAGGATCAGTAGGCCTTACTGTTTTTATGCATGCATTTGGTGTTTTTTGTAATCAGTTGTAGCAATGTAGAGGTCCTTGAGCAACATGTGACAAAATTCATGCACGTCACTTAGCATTATATGATGGTTTCAATTAAAGGAGGTATCTTTGCCTCGTTGGAAGGCTTGTGTTTATTCTTGATGGTTAGTCTCAAGTTCACTTAGAAAAATTTGGGAGGTAAGCAAACACATCTACCTTAGGGCTAAAGGGGTTCAATGAATTTTTTAAAATTTTCAAGGGTATAACAGTATTTTAGCTGAATAGGACTGTCTTATATATATGGTAATTTAGAAGGGATTATGTAGAATTTGTGCTTTAAGTCATGGGCTTGTTACGTAATTTAGCCCATCTTACTTCACTCTTAAATTTTTTTTTAATCTTAAAGCTAATACCTCCTTTTTGTATGAATTATAATTATTGTCCTTATTTTGCATTTTTTTTTTACTTTTATAGAAATCACAAGCTTGCAACTTTAAAGTTTGTATCATTATATTTTTGTTAGTGTTAACATTTAAAATCTCAATCACACCTGATTTTTATGCTTGCAGTCGTAATCTCATTTAAAATTGATACAGCGCAATAAAAAGGATTTCACACTTTTTTATCCCACTGCCTTTTTAATTAAATAAATATAAATCTTAACATTATTTTAAAAAAGGTACAAATATTTCTAGGTTTTGCAATATATTAATTAATTAATTATTATGAGGGAACTAAGAGGGTATTCTTGAGAAAATTGTTTTTTTTTTCCAAAAAAAAAATAATAACTTCTATTTTTTTTTAAGAGAACTAGGCGAGTATTGATTAGAAAATCAAGTTTATTTTCAAAAAATTTAAAAACTTTTATTTTTAAGAGATATGTTACCAGAATGTATTTGTGCTTCTATGTTTATTGAAATTTTTTATACATTTAAGAAGAAAACTATTAGTAATTTAATACATGTTTGAGAAAATGCTGTTGAGGATTTTACTTCTTCCTCGCTCGTAAATTTAAAATATTTCAATTAAGTAAATGAATATGAGGAAACTCAAATAACAGAGTTAATTAGTAATAAAAAGAGAGATAAATTTAGTGGATACAATGCCAATGTTATTCATACTTATTAACTTTTTTCAAATTAATAAATATTTCCATTTTATATAAAAGTTTAAAGAAAATTTTTAAATTTTCGATGAAATTTTAATTGGAACCCCCCCTTTCTCCCCTTTTAACCCATATTTCTCCATCCATCTCAGCAAACGAATCACACATCCAAAAAATGGCTATTTTCTCAGGCAAGCCTTTTGGGCATTGAAGACTTGTTTGAGTTTCTGTTTTCAACTTATTACAGGGTTATCCTTTTAACTTAGATGTTCTTAATGCTATCTTTCTTAATTATCTTTACATTGCTTTAATGTGGATGGAAGAGTATCGTAATTGTTCAGTTCTTATAGAAGGAAAAACTGTTTCAATTCGTCATGATAATATTGGTATTGTGACATTCAGTATCTTGCATGCATCTATAGAGAATTGGTTGAAATAATTTAGTCTAATTACTAGGCCCTTATCGAATCATCTCGTCTTCGGGTCATTTTGTCCTTGCAGGATATATTAGTTGAGAAAGGAGTAATAAGAGTAAGTGCTAGCAGGTTCAATGTGACTTCTATAGGAAACATCGATTATTTTTTACCCTATGTTAATTCACAGTACTTCTGGAAACGGGGCAATGAATAACTGTTTCTTGAATGGAGGTGCTGTGGAGTCAGTCTTCAATGTTTGTAATTGGTGTTTACATTCATGGGACTTTAAGTTTCAGCCTGGTAGAAAGTGCCTTCTTCTTCTTGTTTTCAACCTTTCAGTGTGTATCTTATATGGAAGGGAACATTTTCTGGATGATAGACTAATAAAAGCTTAACAAGAGCATTGAATGTGAGATCATACTAAACCCTGTCTGATGTTTGCTCCAATGAAAATGATCCTTTGAGATCTGATATTAATACATCATTATGTGCATTAACTGGTTTTGCTTCTACAAAAACATTTTTGTAAGTTAGTTCGCCAGCATATTTAATGAATGCTGAAATGCCCGGTTTTAGTTTGAAATTTGAACATGAATTGTTTCATTTTTTATTTGTATTTTAAATAGAAATTGGAGAGTTTATATGTTGTGCATGATATGTCAACTTAATTTGTTTAAACATAATTCTAAGAATTTAAAAGTTTGACTTGTCAGTTGAATGACTTCCTTTCCATGATTTTCAGGAGAAAGACAGAGAGGACAAGCATAAGAAAGAGAAGAAAAACAGGGAAAAGAGAGAAGGTAAAGATAAAGAAAGAAGGGATAAAGATAGAAGTGAGGGAAAGCATAGGGAAAAGAAAGAGAAAAAGGAAAAGCACAGAGAAAAAAAGGAGAAGGACAGAGATAAGGATAAAGACAAAAGTAATGGCTCAGATGAGAAGGGACTTCCAGGACAACCTGTACGTATCAATGGAGATAAAGCCTCAGATGAGAAGAAAGTTCCTGGGAAATTTGAGGTTAATAGTGGAGACATATTTCTCCAAAAAGGGAAGGAAAATGACTTAGATAGGAACAGCATTTCAGGTGAAAAGAAATTTTCGGGGCAATTTTTGACTTTCAGCGAGAGG
The DNA here is from genome assembly GCA_949677035.1 of Omphalea diandra. NCBI lineage: Eukaryota > Viridiplantae > Streptophyta > Magnoliopsida > Malpighiales > Euphorbiaceae > Omphalea > Omphalea diandra. The sequence goes on from CATIWR010533302.1 coordinate 27,747, forward strand.
GTCTCTCAGAACAGCCATCTTGCTGAACAAAAAACTGAGCCAAAATTTGTAAAGGAGGTGGACAGGAGGATCAGGGATGAAGCCAGAGGAACTGCAAAGCAGTTGGTTGAGAAGTTCACTTGCGCAGATGCTAGGAAGGACGAGGGAATGGTCAGACTGGTGGCGAAGCCTACTGGCATTCTGGTTGATGTCAAGGGAAAGACCAATAAATATGATGATAGAAAGTTGGATGGACAAGGAATCAGGGATGGCTCAAGATTTCCTGGAAACTCCATGCCTCAGAGTCTTCCTGGAATTGTTCAGCCTAGAACTGATAGAATGCCAATACCACCAGAGAAAGAAATTGAGAAGAGGATTGAAGGGAAAGAAAGGAGCAAACAAAAGGAAGATGGTGATAAACTTGGAGATAAAAGGAAGGATAAAGATAAGGAGAAAGAAAGTCAAGGGAAGGACAAGACTAGGCATAAGGAAAAGAAAAGGGAGGAAAAGTTAAAGGAGAAGAGTGAGCATAAAAACACAGAGCCAGATAAATTAAAAGAAAGCAATAAGAATGGCCTCCATAATGCAAATACCACACATCTTCTTAAGGAGAGCACTAACAGTGCTGTTTCTGAGGAAAATCTAAGGAAGCGAAAGGACTCAGATGCAAATGGATTCTTAATTGGTGAGTCACTTAAATGATGAGGATTATTTTTCAATCCTCCTATCCCCAATTTCTGTGCTTTCTCCGTGATTTGAAACAATATAGGAAAGGATTCTGTTGGTAGAAATAAATTCTTTGTCCCAGATTTTGGTTGGTTTTCCATATTTTAGCATTTTATCAAGTTCTGATCTAAATTTTTTTTCAAGAATAAATTTCTAATATCATTCAGAAAAAAAAAGTTGTGATTCAAATTTATTGGCAGTAGTTCATATCTATTTTATCTTTGCAGCTAATGACAAGTTCTGCTTCATTTTGTTTCTGCTGCAGCTACTGACATTAAACCCAGTAAAGTGCCAAGGCCTACTCCCTTGCATCCATTGATGGAGAATGGGAAAATTTTGGTAACTTCCCAAAGTTCCAGTCTATTTATATCAGGTAGGCAGGGAACAGTCAATAATCGCAGGGCAGATGCAAAGGAATGCAAGATAAATGGTATAATAGAACCTCAGGCATTACCTGTGTCTACAACTCAGTCCCTGTCCATCTTTACAACGTCTTTGCACACAACTGCACAGACTGATCAAATAGCTGAAGTCTCTAGGAAGCAACCTCATCCTGATTTGAAGTATCTGAGTGAGGTGTTTACTGTGCCCAAAGCTGAAGAGTGGTCCAATTGTAAAGACCAAGAATGGCTTTTTCAAGTTAATGATTTTCAACCAAAGAAGCCCAAGGTGGGTTCTTTGGGTGTTGATGAGACGCCGCTGGTATGGTCAGAAGCTCTGCAAATAGAGTCAGCTGATATCTGTGCTTTGCCATATGTAATTCCTTACTGATTGGTGATTCTGTTGGACATGGTTGATCATCTTGCTCTTCTGATCACAGACTATTCAGTAGACCACAACTGAGTAGTAATTGGCAGCATTTGGCCTTAGGTTAATTATTTGATCCTGATGCTGCAGACTTCTGATTACTGCTGGTGTAAATTCTTCTGGCTGCCTCAGTTTTGAAATGGTGCTGAACAGAAATTATCACATGCAGTATCATTTGCCCCAGTTCATTCTGAGAAAAGCTATGGCAGGAGAGGCTGGCATTACTTATGCTTGTGGTACCCCTAATTCATTCAAACTGGAAATTTTCGTAGAGGCAACTGAGTGGGGTTGCTTGGAAAAGGGTAATGTCTAAGCTTGTGCAATTTTATTTAATTTGCTTAAAGCTACGGTCTTTCTAATTGAGAATTTTAGAGAAACTAGCTGTAGTATTTGCAACTCCACCACAATTTTGTTTTGTAACATAGAAGTCTTTATTTACAAGAAATGTAAGATAGAGGGAAAAGAAAAGTAGTGGCATTCATTTATTCACCTCTTCTATAAGTGTTCATAATCGTTTACCATTTTGTGCTGTGTATAGACATGGGTTCTCTGTTAATCATTTTCTTTTTTAACTTGTTTTGGTAGCTTCCTTGTTTTTTTATTCAAATATGTATAGATGGAGAGACAAATTAGCTTTGACATGCTGATTGAATTCTTTTAAATATACCTAAGGTGTTAATGGTGTTCATAATCGTTTACCATTTTGTGCTGTGTATAGACATGGGTTCTCTGTTAATCATTTTGTTTTAACTTGTTTTGGTAGCTTCCTTGTTTTTTTATTCAAATTTGTGTAGATGGAGAGACAAATTAGCTTCGACATGCTGATTGGATTCTTTTCCATGTAGCTAAGGTGTTAATGGTGTTCTGGCATTGTATTTATTACATGGTACTCTTTTTTTTTTTTTAAATGCTTCCATGGTTTTGGTTACTGAAATCTCAATTTCTGGATTTTAATTTAGTTTTTACTGCTACTCCCCTTGGGCTATTTTGTCTTTTGAGATATGGTTGTTTGGAGACCAATCAAATGCAGTTTTTTGTGGGGCGCTAGTCACAATCTGTTTATGAGAATCTCCATTAATTTGTAATCTAGCTTCTATTCTCTGACTTTAAAGTGGGGACTTTTTCTTTTTGCATTATTAGTGGTTTAGAAATTGGTGTATTATTATAATACTGGAAATTGGGTCCTAATATTTTCATCATTTCACTTGTCAACATGGTATATTTATTTTCCTAAACCACGATATGAATAAGACTCTTAACGAAATGATTTATTGCCTTTTCTTTTTCTTGCCATCTTTTTTATGAACCAAAAAATTTGTATTGAAGAAAAACCAATAAACATCAAACAACCCAAACACAACAGCTACACGACCCAGCAATGATCCCACTTATAACCAAGTAAATTTTAACTTAACTGCCTTTACAACTCTGCAACCCACCTCTGCAACCGTAACATTTTTATGTTGAAAACATTTCTGATTCCTAGCCACACACAGAAAGTTGGCAAGCACAAAATACCAGTCTACGTTTTTTACACAGCAAACGTTTTCCTATAGAACGTTCACAAAAACAATGGAACTCATTAGACCAATTGAGAGGAGGTCTGGAAATTATCACAAACAGTTGACATTTGATACCAAATTTGAATTGAGGATCATTAGAACCATAAATCACAGTTCATAGCATTTGAATTGAGCCCCACCCTACTTGATAATGAATAAATTGATTACTAGCATCTAGTGTACTTTTACTTCTTATCAAATAGGATCCAAATCTTAGCCAATTTATGCATGAGCATCCCACTGTTGAAGTATGCATCTTTAAGTATTTCTCGGGGTCATTGAGACCCTTTATATTTCATGTGCACATCATTTACCCTCAATTTCTTACAACCTCTTCTAGTGCCAATATAACTATCATAGGCAAACCAAAAATGAAACTTGATCGGTACCCAAATTAGAATCCCAAGTAATGACGTTACTAATGCTCTTGCCTTATTTTTGCTATTCTCCATACTTGGCTTTTGTGCGTTAGCTTTTTCTCTAATGGACTGAGATTTGGATATGCATTTTCCTTGTCAACTAGAACTGTACTAGTCTTGTTAGCTTCCTTATCTTCCACCCCGTCTATAGTTAAAATTTATTGTTCTTTACAAGCTAAACTCTCTTAATTCTGACTTCTTGTAGAAATTCAGGGTTTGACCTTCCATTCTTTCGTTCTCTACTGATTAAGTGGCAGTATCATATCATAAGGTTTCTTCAGTTGAGCACAATTTTTTTAGCCGTGCCCAATCACATGGCTTAGAGCTTAACTAACCAGCCTCCATTTATATCTAACTTATTACTTCACTTGATTGCCGATTCATCTTCTAGAGTAAAATGTGTTGGAAATGTTCCCTAAACCTCTCTCTCCACCAATACTCTTGCATCAGCCAATTTTGGTTATTGCAAAATGCATTGGTCCACTTGCAGTGGTCACCCTAAAATACTTACAATTCTACCAAAAAAATCAATAACCTGGAATTCCTATGGCAACTTAAGAAATTGAACCCATGCTTGCAGTTTCTGAATTTGTTTAACATTTAAGAGACAATCAGTGGTCTCCATTCTCTAAGAAGTAAATATCTCTGATCAAAGAAGTAAAGATATCTGATCAAAAGTTAAAGGTCCATCCTCAAAAGGCTATAATTTTCCATCCTCTATCTTAGAATCAAACAAAAATACATCATATCAACTTTATCTACTCTACTGTTTCCATTTTTTTATACCGTATTGCCTGATTAGATTGCTCCCATAAGAGTCACAACACACAGTTAGTAGGATTTGTTGTTAGGAATGAAGGAGCAAATATTCAACAAATCCCTATTAAAAGAAATTCATCTATAATGATGAGATTTTAACTAGGACCTTTTAGTTCCGGGACATCACCTCTTAACCACTAACAATAATTTATTCTTTTTGTTACTGATTTATACTTCTAATCTTATTTGATTAAATTTAAACGAAGTATTTTTTATAATTAATCAAATAAATAATATTAAATATTTCATAATGAAAGACAAAATTAATAAATAACTGCCAACTATATATGCATATATGATATAATTGTAATTATTAATTTATACTTTAATTTTGTATGATGTAATTTTAAGAAAAAATTATTAAACTTAAACGAAGTAATTTCTTGCACTGCCCATTATCCTTATATACTTAGAATTTTGAACAATTAATAAAATTAATATAAATCTTAATTTTGTATTTAGAATTTTATTTTTTAATCAATCAAATTATTAATTTTAGTCTCAAAATTAGTTTTAAATAATTTTTTGTCATTTTTCAAATAATTATTATAATATTGCCACATGTAATTTATTTTATATTATGTTCTAAAATTGCCATATCAAAAAATTTTTAAAGAAGAAATTAAATTATCATATAAAAAGGACTTTCTAAATAAGAAATTAAAAAATGTAAATAATAAAAATTTAAAAAATTTTTAAACAGAAAATAAAAAAAATCTAAAAAGTAAAAATTCTAAACAACTTCTAAACAGTGAATTAGAAAAAACCTAAAAAGTAATAATTTAAAGAAAAACTAAAAATTAAATTAATTTCATTAATTATTCAAAATTCAGAGTATATAAAAACTGACAAAGAGTGTAGTAGATTATTGAAAATTATTTTGTTCAAGTTTAATAAATTTTCTCTTAAAATTATGCTATATAAGATTGAAAAAATGAATCTATAAATAATATTTTGTTATAATTATCTTATATATGTGTATATAATTAATAATTATCTATTAATTTTATTTTTATTATGAAATACTTAATGTTATTAATTTAATTGATTATAAAAAATCACTTCACTCAAATTTAATAAACTTTTTTCTTGAAATTATGCTACTTAAAATTGAAATTATGAATTATTTTTATTACAATAATCTCCATATATAATTATAAATTTGAGCAATTTATTTTATTATTTTTTACTTGATAATAAAATAATAATTAATCATCCAATTATTTTATTTATTTATTTAATAAAAATAAATATTAAAATTTATTATTATAATAATTTGCGCAGCCCATAGGTTGTAGGTTTACAGCTAGTTTTTCTAATTCTTGTTTAGAATTTATTCAGAAATTTTTATTTTTCAGATTTTTCTAATTTTATATGCATAATTTTTTATAATTTTAATTTTCTAATTAGAATTTTACTTTTGATATTTTTAATTTTTTATTTAAAATATTTTTTTTACATGACCGTTGAGTTTTCTTATTTTCTATTTTGATGCTTTTTGATATGTCAGTTTTCTATAATAACATAATGTAAAATAATGACATGTGACTATATATATATATATATTTCTAATAATGCTCTATATATATAAAACCAAAATCAAAACTCCTACTTATAAAAAAAAATCCGCTTTGTCGCTACTTTTTTTTTTTCTCCAAAGAAAGTAATAATCATCGATAAAACTTTAACAAATTCATAAAAGCAGTTAATGGATGAGAAACTCAAGTAAATGAGAGACTCACTATGTCGCTACTTTATGACTGCTTGTGCATATCTTTCAACAATTTAATTTTTAACGGTTAGTATATATGATATCTTTCGATAATTTATTTTTAACGGTTAGCTTTATATGAGAGAGTTATCAATGACAATATAACTAATGGACAAAAACATTTTAACAACATAATGTCTGCATCGTTTAGACACAAGTCTGCTAGAGGTGAGTATAGTTCAGCTCAATTCAGAAATTTGAGCATTTCTAAAATCAAACTAAAATTTTGAGGATTTTAAAATGAAGAATTAATACTGTTCTGAATTTCTGATATGGTTCGCTTTGGTTCTTTATAAATTTGAGATAGTTTAGTTTGATTGTTCGATTTTTTTTGAGATGGTTAGGTTTGGTTCAGTATCAGTTTGGTATTCAGTTATTTCAATTTATTAAAAATAAAAATTTATATTTTTTTATCTTTATGAACTAAAATAAAATAAATTTTATAATTTTCACTTTTAACCATTGAAAAACTAAAATAAATAAGTGATAATTTAATAAATTATAACTAATAATTTATACATTAAATATTAAATTAAAATTATTTAATGTTTGCTACTAATTTATAATTAATAAATAGTTTAATTATTAATAATATATACTAATTGAGTGAGTTAACTAGTAAAACTAATATATATATATATATATATATATATATATATATATATATATATATATATATATATATATAAATAGAGTTTTGTATTTTTTTTTTTTGTGTAGCTATGAAAAATATTTTGTGTTTGTGTCTGTTTTGTTATTATATAA
>CATIWR010533303.1:0-22500 GCA_949677035.1 Omphalea diandra
TCCCTAAAGTGAAAAGTTTGATCTTTTGTTTGATTATTATGTGTATTGGTTGTATGTGATATTAATCATTGGATGTCTTAATCTTAATTGCAATTGTGCTTTTCTATGTCAAATTGCATAAATTAAGCATCAATATATTAATGTGGATGATCACTTTAATTGTCAAATTTAGTTTTTTCATGATTATCCTTCTTGCCTTGTAATTTGCAGTGGCTATCCTTGACTCATAGTCCTGAATTAAAGGTTCATCTCACCCGGCTAACAAACGTCAATTCACGATCGCGAATTTTGCTCTACACCTCAAATTCAGTCTAATTTTCAAATTTTTCGACCGTTAGATGTGCCAATTCTCGAGAATTTTTGTCAGTTACTCACATTATTCAGAATTAGCGATCATGACTATGGATTTAGCAATCATGGATTCTAGTAACTACCACACAATTAATGATTTGACTGACAATTGCTTTCAACTCTTCATTACTCCAATTCTAGCCATTTCTAGCCATTTTCACACCTTTCAAATGGCTATATAACCCATTAAATAGTGATTTTTTTTATCACTTCATTCTACTCCAAATCAATTATCTCTTTCCACATTCTCTAAATTCTCCAAATCTCTCTACTTTCTCAATGGCTCCCAAGAAAATTTCTGGAGCAGAGAAGGGTAAGGTAGTAGTCCAACCATATGCACCTCCAGCCCTTTATCTTATAAGAGGAATCATAAAGGAGCAGAAGGAATTTTTCTAAGCCAACTCTTCCAAAATCATCCTCCCGAATAAAATGCCATCTATCTTTTCTGCTGGAGACCCTTGGGATCAGCAATGAGATACGGGCATTCCTCTCTAACTTGGGATGGAATGAGTTCAACCTGATTATGAGGAAATTGTAAAGGAATTCATGCACACAATGACATTAAGTCACAAAGCATAATCACGAGTTGGGCAATATAGGTTAGTATCTCGTGCCTTTGGGGATCCTTACTTTATTACTTTTGAGCAATTGTCAAACCTCTTTAACCTTCAAGTCAGAAAAAATATCCTGTTCATTATCTCCATACTTGACGTAATCTATTTCAAGTTTTGGTTTGAAATTTCAATTGAGACCAAACACGAGCTAAAAACTTTCTTGGCCAAATACATCAAAGCCCTCCCCTTTTGGATACTCCATTGTATCATAACCTTTTTCATAAATGCGAAAGGTGATGGTAATGAGAAAGTGTCTCAAAAGGATCTAGCCTTCTTATTCTGCCTTGTTAAAAACAAACCTATCCAAATCATTTATTGTCTTATGGATCAATTAATCAACATAGGCACCAAACCAAAGAGCCAATTCCTCCTCTCATCACATATGACAATAATCTATCGCTTTGTTGGAGCTCTTAATGAGGAAAATGAAAAATTACTCACTAAGAAACTCCTCCCTTCTCAAAACTTCCTTGACCTCTCCTACTTGATAAATGCTAAAGCCATAGACCCAAACATATATGCATATAACCTAAGTGCCTTTAGGGCAAAAAAGATGGAGACATCTCAAGCCTTCAAAAGGAAGAGGCTCATTATTGAAGAAGGTGCACCACTAGTCCCTCCTCTTCAACCAAAACCCAAAACCAAACTATCTCTTACCACCATCAATCACAAGTTAGATAAGATGATGAGAATGATGAAGAGGAGATTCCTTCTCATCTCCCACCTTTACAGTGAGATGATGGATTTGCAAGAGAAATTAGGTGTTCTTACTTGCCATCTTCCTGATTTTGTTGAGTGTGAGGGTAGCCCATAAGAGGAAGGAAATGAAAAAGTTGAGGAAGGCGATGAAGCTGAAGGCGAAGGCAACGATGACGAGGAAGACGATTATGGAGATAATGATGACTCTCTAATTTTCTAGAATAAGATTTCTTTGTATTTTCTCTTTGTTTTATTAATGTAAAGTTGTTGATCCCACAACTTACTCATAAGTAAATAAAGGTGTTTGTTTTTTAAATTTTGTCTTATGTGATTGATTGAATTTACCTTTATAATTGCAATTCTTATGTCTTTGCTCCTTATGAACATTTATCTATTTGTTATGCATTTGTTCTTTTCCCTTATAAACCCTCTTTTTGATCTTGCTAAAGTTGGAAAGGAAGAATCAAGAAAGAATCTAAGGAAGAGAGAAAATAATTTGCAAGAAAATAGCATAACTTAAGGGGGAGCATTGTCGTCATACTTAGAAATTTCAGTTTGATTGGTTGAATGTCATACTTAAAAAATTTCACTTTGATCTTTGTATAGAAATTTTTAATTTGTCTAGAAATTTTTAAGTATTTATTGAATCATTCACCATTCCAACTTTATAACTTTAAAACTCATGCATTTATTTTCCCTTAGGATCAATCTAAGTTGTTAAAATCAGAAAAGGCAGATGGTTAGACTAGGTTGGTTTAACCTAAGTCATGAACCTCTTTTGATATTGACAATAAAGATTGATCAGTTCTAATATTTTCATAAATGTTGTTATGCAAGTTAGATTTTTTCATTGAAAGTAGGATGGAATTCAAAATCTCCAACAATCACAAGAACATCTAAATTTGCGGTGTGTGTATGGTAAATCGCGATCGTGAATTAATAACAATAAAGGATGAAGTCGTGCCAAAGGAATTTGTGGGCTATTTCACTATCGTGAACCATCCAAAGATTGCAAAGCTTTAGTGATAGAGGAATTTCTGGTGAGTGTCGTGCCATGGTTGCGACAGTGACTCCCGAACCATTATAAACACATGTGTCAATTTCTTTCTTCTCATACTCATTTCCTTAAACACATTAACCATTTTTTTAATTTTTAAATAAAGCACCAAATTCAAGCCCCCATCTTGGTGCCCTATGCCATTTGGGCTTTAGTCATTTTGCCCAATAAACAAAATTTACATGTTTCAAATGATTCAGAATCAAATGATTTTGAAAGTCCATGTTGTTGGAGCTTTAATATGTGTTTCTTATTTATGTGGCCCAAACGATAGTGCTAGAGATAATTGAAATTTGAGTCATTAAACTTATGCTTCTTAGTATTAATATTACAAACAAACTCAACATTTATGTTTTCAAGATTTAGGACACAAAGACCATTCGATAGATAAACATAACCATAAAGCATTTCATCATAAGAAATGAAACATTTAATATTTTTAATAAAAAATTCAAAACCTTCCATGCTTAAACAAGTAATAGAAATAATGTTCCTACTCAAAGTAGGTGCATAATAACAATTATTCAATGTCAAAACAAGTATGCTAGGCAAAGCTAACTCATATGTTCTAACGACTAAGGCAACAACTCTTGCTCCATTTGCAACTTGTAGGTTTGCCTCACCCTTGGCCAAAGATCTACTTCTTTTTAAACCTTGCACATTGTTACAAATGTGAGATCCATATCTATTATCTAATACCCATGAAGTGGATTCAGAAGTAGATAAATTGACCTGTATAATATGTATACCTAGAGCAATAACCTAAATGTCCCTTTTCTTATTTAGATCATCCACTTAGAGCTTGCAATTTCTTTTCCAATGACCTATCTCAATGTAAAAATGTCATGCTCCATCCTTTGGAGGTTTGGGCTTAGGTTTCTTTAAGTGATTTGCAGTCTTTTTCTTTCCTTTTCCCTTATTCATAACTTCCCCTTATTTACTGTTAGAATCTCTTTGGTGTTGTTCTTAATGTTCAATTTAACAGTCTTAAGCATCCCATGCAATTTAAAAATAGTTTTTTTTCCATATTATGCATGTTATAGTTCATAATGAATGAATCATATGCATTAAGCAAGGATTGAAGAATGATGTCAGCAGCTAATTATTGGCTAATGGCAAGACCAAGTTTCTGCAAATGATTAAGATGACCCTTCATCTTCAAAGATGACCTTCATCTTCAGAGATGACCTTTCATCTTCAGAACATGAGGACTAACTACTAACTTGCATAAAAGTAGAGCTTTACTAGTATTGAACCTTTCAATATGGGTTTTCTCTTGGAACATTTCCTTGAGTTGACATACCATAGTATAAGCCTTCATTTCCATCAGTTGCTTTTGAAGCTCTAATTCCATGCTGGCAAGCATGAGGCAAATGACATCTACTAAATCATTAAGATGTTTTGTGTGAGCATCCTTTTTGGGCTTTAGGAGCATTAGTAGCAGGCTTTGGGGGGATAGGTTGTTCTAGGACATTAATTTACTTAAGAACAATTCTCAAGTTTCTATACCAATCTAAGAAATTAGTCCCATTCAATTTATCCTTCATATGGATCGATCATAATGATAAATTAGAGGTGTTATTTGAAGCCATAATCTACAACAAAGATATATGGAATGTATGTAACATATTATTAAACATTAACTCTTACTAAATTTTATCAAATCATTCACCCTTAAATTATAAATTTTCAACAATTGAAATATTTAGTAGGCAAAGATCTATATTTCACCTAATTCTAAGTAAGCTTTGGCTCGTCACTGAAAATTTAGTTATTTTGGTAGGTAACTCCTTACAAATTACATGTTATATGACTCTTGGATAACTATAGGATATTGACATCAAATGACTCGACTTATCCTATCTCATGCCTTAGGTTCAAAACCTTTTATGTAACATAGTTAAGTCTAACCATTTCAAACTTATGAATATCACCATTATCCATCTGGCCTTATTAAGATTGCCTAATATATTTTGCTTTGGAGAAACCTATATTTATGAATTAAAGTCTTGATAAGTGTTTGAATTATGGTAGGCATTTTCAAGACTTAATCTTATTAAGGGATTTTACCAATTTTAACCTATGATGTATTATTATGTTGCAAATCATGCATCACATGCATTGCATGATAAAGATCAATACATAATAATAATAAAATAAACATGTCATAACATGGTCCTTAATCTAAATTGATTCACAAGCTAATATGAAAATCAAAAGGTCAATTCTAGGGGTAAACCTTCATATCCATGGCTTTGCCTAGATTGCCATCAATGGTTGCCACCTCATGCCTTGAAGATCACCATCTTGTGTCTTGAGAATCACCATCTCATGCCTTGAAAGTCTCCATTACAAGTTATAATTTACAAAATAGTAAACTATACTACTATATTCTACTAATAAAATAAATTTTTACAATAAAATAAATGACACATTGGCCATATTTAAAAATTACAACCCTTGAAAAATAGAGAAATAAAAAAGCTAATCACATTGGTCTAAAAGACCGTGCCATGCACCATGCATAACACATAAACAAAACATCTAAAATAGAAAATAGATGATGTTAGGTTAATTAACAATATATGTGAAAGATCCATTCAGAGTCAGGGGGCAGCATCCCTAGCGGGGTCCTACTGGTCAATCAGCGGGCAGGGTCAAGGAGGTAATGACACTCAAAAGGTAAATGACTTACCTTACTCATTTATATGAGTTGCTGTCTGAATTCTATTAGGTTTAATCATTTAGATTGATTAATATGTTCATAACAAAAGCAATTAATCATTCTCTAACACTTAAACAGATTTGTGAAATTTGTTAATATGGTCAAAATAGGTTATTCATATTCAGTGATTAAATTGACCCCATGACATTAATAAATTTGTTCAAAACAAAATATCACATGTTTAACAATTAAACAAATCACCATGATTAATAAGATGAAAAATAGAATATATGAATCTTGTTGGATTGTAATATTAATCAACTTAATGACAAATTATAAGAAATAATAATCACATTAATCCAATTAATGCTGTCAAATTCATTTAATCATATTAAACCCTAAAACACATTAATCAAATTAATGAATTACTCCTATTTTCATATAGATTAATCAAATAACCTTTAACGTAAACCCTTTTACATAAAAGCTTTGAAATGATTTTCAAATAATCACATCTATGTTCACATGTATAACACTTATACACAAAACAATATCAAAATCAATTTAATCAAATTCACAAATGGCTCTAATACCACTGTTGGATTTTGTAAAACAAACACAACGAAAAAATAAAAATTTTGTACATAGAAAACCCATTAAAGATCCATGTGATTCGATTAAATCAAGAAGATGGATGTAAAAACCTTACTAATTCAGATAAGAGAGAGAAAATTGTTGGAAGGTAGAGAGGGTGTTTACAGGTAACACCAACCTTAAGCTTGGAGTGTGGATCATTGAATTCAGATGCTAACGATATTATTAATATCCTTTACAAGTATCCACACGTACATGCTCTCTCCAAATCGAAAGTGTGCTAGCACTAGGTTTTTTTCCCTGTCTCTAAAATGTTTTATGAAAATTGTCAATGTTTTGTGTGTTTTAGAAAACCTTAATATATGCATATAGATCTTAACTATTAAGATATTTATACCAACTCTGTATCTTAAAAAATACAAATAAGATAATATCCTATTATATTTTTAACATTTAAAATGAAATGTGTTAAACTAGGTTGGTCAAACATAAGTCAACAGTCTCTTTTGATCTTAAACATGAAGATTGATAAGTTCTAACATCTTGTTTAAGTGTTGTTTCTACAATTTTTAAGATAGGCTTGCATTGGAAGTTTGATGGAAGTCTAAATCTCAAACATTGACTAAGGCATACCAATTCGCGGTTAAGAACTTGAAAATTGAGATTGCGACCTTGTAACAAAATGGATGAACTTGAACTAGACAAATTTGAGGGGCAAATAGTAGCCATGAACTTGCCCTGGAAGACATGATTGTCATACAGTCTTATTCGTGGTGACTTTCGGATTCCCAATCATAACCATGACTTTTATAGTTATATGGAGGGAACCATTGTCGTAACCAAAGCTTTCCATATATCCAAGATAACCATTGACATATCAAAATTCATGAGGGTGAAAAAGCTATCGAGACCATGGCCCATTGACATATTTTTTCCTTACCAAAGAGATGGATTCACAGTCACTGTTGCGTCTAAAAAGAACCTTAATCACGATCACAATGGGTTGATTAAATGCAATCGCTATTTTGTGTTGATTAAACATAATGGTTATTTTTCTTGGAAGACCAATAACGATAAGCCATGTGGACTAGTCATTAGATAAAATTGGGTTCTCCACCGCAATTTCAGTCTTTTTAGTGCAAAGTGGAAATTTGTTGCCACAAAATGCTAGTAACGATTGCGAAACTAGTCTGATAGACATTTAATGAAAAATTTGTCTAGCTTACCTTAGAGATTTAGGCATAGTTTATTTGTAACGTCTCTTTGGTGGTTATTGCCTATAAATACTCCATCAAAGAAACATTAATGTAAGAGAACATCGTTGAATATAACCAAACTTTTACAATTTTTCTTCTCAACCTTTTGTTCTTTGTATGTGAGTTAATATTGTTAGGTGTAAGCATTAAACACCATTATAATTAGGTTTGAGAGCTAGCTTAGTTATCAAAACTCTTGTATTAGGTTAAATGTGAGCCTTTGAGAAAACACTTAAGTGTGGTTTTTATGTGAGCCTTAAAACACAAGTCGTAAGGTTGTGTTAGTCATTAAAACATAGTATACAAGTTCGGTGTGAGCTTCGAAACACCATTTTGAGTTTGTAGAACACCCAATTATGAAGAATTGGGGAGTGGATGTAGGGTTCATTAACACCTGAACTACTATAAAATATTATGTGTTCATTCCTTCTCCTTCTCCTTCAATCTCCCAAATTCATTGTCTTCCTTTAAAAATTTCAAATTCCCACCAATTCAACCCCCTTTCTTGGTGCTCAAGGGCCAACAAGTAGTATTAGAGCCATGTTCTCATTAAAACTCTTAATTAAGTGAGCAAAGACACATGGCATAAGAAGGAAACCGCACCCATCTCAAGCCATACTTTGATGGATCCGGTTATATGTATTGGAAGTATAGGATGGAGATATATTTAGATAGCAATGTAGTGGACCATTGGGATATTATGGTAAAAGAATGAAGGCCTCCTACTAAGGTGGTTGATGGAAGTGAAGGGAAGAATGGGTGGAAGCTCATAGAAAATCAAATGGAAGAAACAAAAGGACAATGACAATCCTTTTTAGTTCCTTATCAAGGGAAGAAATAGGAAGAGTTCAACATTGTCTTACAACCCATGAAATTTGGAAAGCTTTGGAGAATTACCATGAAGGCACAACCTTGGTGAAATCTAACAAATTGGAGATGTATGTAATAGAATGAGAGTTATTCATGATGAAGGATAACAAAATCATCACTAATATGACAAATAGACTCCTATCCATTGTCATAAACATGAAATTCAAAAGAATATTGACCAATCATAAGGTAAACACTAAAATACTTAAATCCTTATTTCTTAAAAAGTTTGTGCCAGGGCATGTAGCATATAAGAGTCAAATCTAGAAATTGAAAAAGTGCAAACAGATGTCCTTATAAGCAAGCTTTTAACTCATGAGTTAGCCTTGAAAAAGGATGAGGAGATTAAAGAGATGATATGGCAAGGGGACAAGAATAACAAAATAGAGAAAAAGACTTTAGGTCTCAAATCCTCATCAAAGATAAAGAAGCAGAGGTTGTCTCAAGTGATGCTGATAGTGAATAAGATGAGGAGAAGCTAGCTATGCTTTCTAGAAGAACCAAGGACCTAATAAGAAGAATAAAGGATAGAAGGAACTTCAAAAAGCCATTTCCCAATCTTAAAGAAAAGATGAGTAAAGTAACATGCTACAAGTGTGGCAAGCAAGGCCACATCAAGTATGATTGCCCTAAGCTAAAAAAGAAGAAGAAAGGGGACAAAGAAAAAAAAAAAAGCTTCAAAGCTACTTGGGATGATAGCTCTAGTGAAAAGGATGAAGATGAGGAAGCGACAAATCTATGTTTCATGGCACAAGAGGTAAGTTCTTCACCACTTTCTTATGAAAACTATTATGCACTAGATGATGTGGATGATGAGCTCTTGGAAGCTTTTACCTTGAGATGTGACAAATACAAGCCATAAAGGAAAACTTACAAAAAAAAAACTCAAAATTAAAAAATGACTTTAACTCATTAAATAAGCTTGTAAGTAAATTGAGGACTTCTAATGAAGAGCTCAAAAAATTTGTAGAAAGTTTTACAAAGTTTTCATCTTCTCTAAATTCCTTGAGAAATGAAAATGATACCTTAAAAGGAGAGGCAATTGAGCTTAGAAATTCTATTTCTAAGTTTCACAAAGGGAAGGAAACTTTAGATACATTAATTGTATCTCAAAGACCCCCCTAGTTAGACATGGTTTTGGCTTTAATAGAGCCTCTTCATCATCTAATCCCCCTTTTGCTACTTTTATTAGAGTTTAAACACCTCAAACATATAGTATTGAGGTAGTTGGGAGGAAGAGTGCTCATAGTACTAAGCCATCAATGCCCAAGTGCGAAGGGAGGGCACATTAAGGCTCAAAGCCTATACCAAAAAGGGCTAACCATGCGAACATCTATGCCAAGAAACATGCTCACCCCAACACACATAAAAAATTCTCATCTACTCCTAACCATTCACGCACATGCTCACACTTACATCATCATAGCATAAAAAGTGTCCCTACTCGTACCAAAGCTATGTATAGTAAAAAAAACTCACAAGTCTAAACTCCAATGTTATTATTGCATGAAATTTGGTCATATAGATTTCTATTATATACTAGGAAGGCTCATCTCCAATTAGAGGACCTTTATAGGCCTAACCCCTAAAGACCCAAGTATGCTTGGGTACCTAAACAAAAGTGATTTATTTATGTTGTGTAGGATTGTATATCAACTACTAATGAAAACAATGATTGACATGTGGATAGTGGATGCTCAAAGTATATGATGGGCAACAAGAAGCTATTCATAGCCATAAAAGAGAAAGAAGGTCACAATGTCACTTTTAGGAACAATGCCAGGGGTAAGGTAATTGACATTTGGACAATTAGTAAGAATGGTTGTTCACTTATTAATAATGTTCTTCTTATAGAGGGTTTACAACATAATTTGCTAAGTGTAAGTCAATTATGTGATAAAGGTAACAAAGTCACATTTGACCTTAGAAAGTGTCGAGTTATCACTTTGGTGGATAAAAGGGTAGTCTTCAAAGGTGAAAGGAGGGGCAATACCTACTTAATTGACTTAGACAATTTGGCTAACCAATCTTTCAAGTGTCTTATGTCCCTTAGCAATAAAGCTTGGCTTTGGCATAAAAGACTTGGTCATGCTGACATGGAACTCCTACAAAGCCTATCAAAAGAAAAGCTAGTGGAAGGTCTTCCCAAGCTAAAATTTTCAAAGATAAGACATGTGGACCTTGCCAAATGGGAAATCAACATCTATCTTCATTCAAGGCAAAGAATGTTGTAAGTACATCTAGACCTTTTCAACTTATCCAAATAGACTTGGTTGGGCCTATTAGGAGTGCTAGTTTAGGTGGAAAGTGTTATGCATTTATCCTAATTGATGATTACTCTTGTTTTACTTGGGTATCCTTCTTAGCTCATAAGCATAATACTTTTGATGCTTTTAAAAGTTTTGCAAAAAGAGTTCAAAATAAAAAGGGTTACTTTATTTCCTTTATAAATAGTGACCATGGAAAGGAATTTCAAAATGAATCTTTTGAATCTTATTATCTAGAAAATGGAATTCCTCATAATTTTTCAACTCCTAGAACACCACAACAAAATGGTGTTGTAGAGATAAAAAATAGAACATTAATAGAGATGGTTAGAACCATGTTGAATGAGTATTCCTTGCCTAATTACTTTTGGGTCAGAGCCATCAATACTTCTTGTTACATTGCTAATTGTGTTTTCAAAAGATCCATTCTCAATAAAACTTCTTATGAGCTTTCGAATGGTAGAAAGCCTAAGTTGTCATATTTAAGAGTTTTTAGGTACAAGTGCTACATCTTGAATACCAAGGACAATCTTGGAAATTTTGATTCTAAGACAAATGAAGGTATTTTTCTAGAATAGTCGACCTTTAGTAGAGCCAATAGAGTATTTAATAAAAGTATGATAGTTGTTGAGGAGTCAATGAACATTGTGTTTGATGAATCTAGTAAACTTGATCTTGGGAAAGGTTCTTTTGTTGATAATCTTGTAAGTGACTTTGAGAAAATCGAGTTTGAGTTAACTTTAAGAGAAATTATGATAAACCATGTTGAAGACAAGTCATCAAAAGAAGAAAAGGAATTTTAATCACAACAAGCAAAAATTTCATATTAAGATATTCCCAAGGATTGGAGATTCTCCAAACATCACCCAAAAGATCTAATTATTAATGATACATACAAAAGTGTAAGTATAGATCTCAACTTAATGCTTTGGACAATAATATTGCATTTGTTTCTCAATTTGGGATAAAATCAATTGATAAGGCTCTTGATGATGAAAGTTGGGTGATTGCCATGCAAAAGAAACTCAACCAACTTGAGAGAAACAAAGTATGGAAACTTGTTCCTAGACCTAAGGAACACCTTATTGTAAGATGTAAGTAGGTGGCTAGAAATAAGTTAGATGAGCAATGTTTCATTACTAGAAACAAGGCTAGATTGGTTGTAGAAGGGTATAACTAAGAAGAAGGCGTTAATTATGATGAAACCTATGCCCCCATAACAAGATTATAGGCAATTAGGATTCTCCTAGCTTATACATGTCACATTAACTTTAAACTTTTTATAACGAATGTTAAAAGTAAATTTTTAAATGGTTTCATTGAGAAGAAAGTTTATGTTAAACAAACTCATTGTTTTGAATCTCACATTTTTCCAAATCATGTTTATAAGTTAATTAGAGCCTTATATGATTTAAAACAAGCTCCAAGAGCTTGGTATGAAAAACTTAGCTCATTTCTTTTACAAAATGATTTTGAGAAAGGAAAGGTTGATACTACTTTATTTGTCAAAAGGCACAATCAAGACATGCTCATTGTACAAATATATGTTGATGATATTATATTTAGCGCTACTAATGAATCTTTGTGTAGGGATTTTGCTAAGTGTATGAGTAAGGAATTTAAAGTGAGCATGATGGGAAAGCTTAAGTTCTTTCTTGGCCTACAAATCAAGCAAACCAAAGAGGGCATATTCATTAACGAAGCTAAGTTCAAAGAGGATATACTCAAGAAATTTGGTATGGAAAGATGAAAAGTAGCGAAGACACCAATGAATGCTACCATCAACTAGACAAAGATGAATCGAGTAAGTCTATTGATGAAAAAATATATAGAGGTATAATTGGTTCTCTACTCTATCTCACTGCTCTAAACTTCACATCATGTTTAGTGTATGCATGTACACTAGGTTTCAATCATGTCCTAAAGAATTACATCTTAATGATGTTAAAAGGATTCTTAAGTATTTACATGGTACATTACATTTAGGTTTATGGTATTCTAGAAATTCATCTTTTAGCCTTTTAGGATATTTGAATGCGAATTATGACGATATTTTACTAGATAGAAAAAGCACTTATGGAACTTGCCAATTTATAGGAGAATGCTTAGCTTATTGGTTTAGTAAGAAACAAGTTTCAGTTGCTTTATCCATTACTGAAGTAGTGTAACATCCTTAACCCAAATCATATGCATTTTAATTATGTTATATTTGAATATATGCATTGGATAAATGATTGTTTAGACATATGAATTGGATAAGCATGACAATGACACTTGCACCATTGCATTTGGGACACTTGCACATATATATAATGTTTATATAGTTGCATGAAAAAATATCTTATGTTGTGTGCATATTATAATATCATAAATAATGGTGTTATAAAGCTAATTTAAAAGTATAAGGATCATCTAAAGATTAGGAGATGGATGGACGTGATTAAGGAGTGAAGAAGACAGATTAAAAAAGGAAAAGTGAACTTCCAACCAATAAAAATGAAACACGATGATTTTGTCTTATTACAATAGGTCTACAAGTGGAATTTCTCACCTTTTGGGATCCGAATAGAAAGGTTAAATGTAAGGTACAACAGAAGAAAGAAAGAACTAAGGAAGAAAGAAAGGAAGGAAGGAAGAAGAAGAAGAAGAAGAAGGAGAGGGAGAAGAGTGAGCTGCCTAGGAAATAATTCTAAAGTTTTCTGGTTCTAGGAAATAGTTAAGTTAATGTATCTTCTTCTCACATGAAATTAACCCCTCATGACATATTAATCATGCATGGTTATTAAGAATTATGGACTATTTAAGGTAGAGCTTATGTATGGAAGTTGAAATTCAAGAGAAGGAAGAGCTAATTGTGTTGGTTTCATTGTTAGAGTAGAATTTTGTACCCATAATTTCATAACCCTAAAAGAGGAATTAGGGAAAGTGAAAAAAAATGAAGTTTTAGATTTATGCCACATCTAAATTCATTTGAAATAGTTTTACTTGATTTAGTGTGTGTAAGGAGATATGGCTCCTTCATTAGGGCTGGTTCACAACCAACTAAAATCACCTCAGTCTTTCTGTTTTTATATATTTTGGTGACTTATATGTTGATTTAGACAAAGTGCAAAACATGAAATTTGTAGGTTCATATCCGCTCTAAATACTTGTAAATTAATTTTAATTAATGTGTTATGTGGAAAGAGATATGGCTCATTGACTATGACTGACCCTATAACCAGATGAAACCTCACTAGTCTTTTAATTCTGTTTTCCAAGCATTTGATGACCATAGATTCGAAATTTGGTGATGTGTAAAACTTGAAAGTTGTATATTTATGTATGAGTTGCATTTTTGTAAAATATTTTTTCCAAATTTAACATGGTTGTTGAGATATTTCCCCTTAATTATGACTGATTGTCAATATGTTGAAAACCTGCTTACCTTGAGATTGGTCATTTGCTTTGGTGACTTTATAGGCAGAATTAGATAATGAGTAAAACATGAAAAATGTTCCTTTATGTGTTTTATAAATTCTAGTACTTGTTTAGTAGAATAATTTTCATATTTGTATAGTTTATGCCACTTAGAATCTATGCATTCCCATTGAAATTAGCATAATAATAGACTTAATGTATGGAAAATGGTGTCTTATGGGTAAAAAGTGAAGAAAAACAAAAAGATAACAAGAAAGAACAAAACGAATGATTGGATGGTCTAGGCATATGACTGTGTGCCTCAATACTCTAATCTAGTAATAAGAAAGGGCAACATACGACCAAAACATACAACTTTACGCATTAAAAGGCTAAGTTAGCTACATGTAATTGAAGATGCGCAAGGCCATGTCTCAATAGGCATATGGACATGCACCTATTTAATGACAAAATCACAAGAAGAATAAAAGCGGGATTCTTTTCCTTTTGATGACATGCAAGTTTCCTCTTATGGCAGCATGGCTTAAATATGATTTAAAAGAGGAAATTAACTATAATTAGGGCCTGAGAAATTGAGCAAAGGAAGAGAACAATGTGTAACAAACTTTTAATAAAAAACTAGATAGAGAAAAAAAAGGTGTAATTAATCAAGGAGATCTAAAAGAAGACTATGGCTACTTTTGGGGCCAAATTGATTGTCTTCCATTCTATTTCATTATGAACTAAATTCTTTTTTGCTAGGGTTGTAAATGGATCTTGTATTACTTATATTGGATATTCTTAATTCAATTCTATTTAGTTCCTTTCATCATTTGTGTTAGTAATTATTGAGTGATTTATGACATTAATTAAATGGTCATTAATCATACTCATATTTACAAACTAACTATCAAGAGATGCTTTTTGTGAAATGAAACCTTCAGTAATTCCCTTATTTTATTTCGTGTTGAGAGACCTTGATGAAATAATACTATCCTTGGGGTCATGTTATTTAATATAATTACATAATGTTTAGCTTTTGTGTTGATAGATCGTTAGCTTAACATGTATTTGTATGTCAATTAATACTTGAGAGAGGTTGATTGATCATGTTAATGACTCAATACTAGCACATGATGCATGAACCAATTAGATAAGGATTAGGAACCCAATAGAAGGTTGTCAAGTGAAGTTAAACCCCTAGCCATTCCCATCTAGTGATGATTTCTTATCTCCATTAGTATTTCACTTAATTTTCTTATTTGCAATTTCATTCATCAACTTTTATTGATTCCCTACATAATATAAGATACAAGATACTTAGTAATTAAAACTCAATCCTCATGGGAATGATATCTATACTCAAAAAGTGCACTTTTATTATTTTTGACCTGTGTATATATAGGTTAGGGAATTTCTTATGGCACACACCTGTCATTAGTACTTAAAAAGGTAGATATATTAATAGTGGAAGAAAAATAGATAGACAACATTAAAGAGGTAAGTACCCTAACCTTTAAGGTATATGACACTCATTTTTCTTCTTTTCTAGTATTGGAAGCACACAAAACACATTAGTAACTACTATAAAGGTGTTAGGATAGCCAATACTATTAGACTTTATAGAACAAATGTAATAGGAAAATAAAAATTTTCTACAAAATATCCCACTAAGGATCCATGTGATTTAATTAAATTAAAATGAAAAGATAAGATTCTTAAAAAGATTAGATGTGAGATCACAAATTTGTTGGAAGGCTAAGAGGGGTTTACACTGATAACACCATATCTTGAGCTTGAAGTTGGATCAAGGCATCACCACCAAAGGATGATTGGCCTCTATAGGTATCCACATAAATAGGCTTTTTCCAAAAATGGGTTGTGTGATAGCACTATGGTTTTTCTCTTTCAAAACATTTTTGAAAACATGTATGCACTGTATGTTCTAGAAAACCTTAAAATGTGCATATATATCTTAATCATTAAGATATTTTATACCAACTCTATATCTAAAAAGATACAATTAAAAATAATATCCCATTTCATTTTAACCTTTTAAAACAAAATAGATATTTAATAATTTAGATAATATCTCTAATTATCTTAATTATAATTAGAGAGAGAAGTAAAACCCAATTTTGTTTTGGGTATATTCTAAGTGAGCAACCCTATAGATTAACATAATGTTGGCAATGGCCTAAACCTATTTTATCTCACAAGTCATAAGTGGTCTCTAGCAAGATATTATGACAATCCAAATTATATGAAAGTCAATGATTCGACCTAACCTATTTTATAAATGCTATTATAATCCTTTTGTCATATTATATCATGGATCCTGTCATCCTTAGATAGTTCAATTCTTTCTCGGTCTTTAAGTAGACTGAACATTAATAACCTTTATCAATTCATTATCGTATGGCCACATAATCTCTTCAGTTTAACTTATTAAGGGGCCTAGAGATATATTTCTCATAAATATATGATGAATAAATTCCTTCTCAATCACTCATATTCCTCTATATGATTTACTTTATGTCCAATATTAGTATGTATAGTCATCTAGTCAAAGATAATATTGGACTATATCAAAACATAAAGTTCATCATATTAGAATCTATGGTGATTCTTAGATTAGAGGATTAAATTAATACTATTGCATGAGAATCACTTATAACTACTAATCCATATAGCATTCTCATAACGGGTCAGTCCAATATAATGTTTCTTAAATATGTATCTATGTGTTTGACTTCATATCACATATTCATGACTAGTAAAACATACTCATCAATCTAAACACATACTAGTCTTTTTTTCGTTATTATCCTAATAATAATGATTGACTAAGGACAATTTAGAATAGAATTCTTTACACCTAAGGGTTTTACAATCAAGTCACATACTTGATGACATTAGGTAGAATTAACTATTCATGAAACTTATCACTTAGTCGTAAATAAAAGAGATATTTAATAAAATTGCAACCATGATATTGTTAAGAAAATATCCATTAGAAGTATTGGCCTAGGGCATATAACTAATAAATACTTGCTTGAGAGTTCTTGGAAGCATATGAAACACACTAGTACTTACTAGAGAGCTACCAAAATACACTTTAAAACCTGCTCGATGAGCTATTAAGGAATTATATCCTTATATATCCTTTCTAATGTTTGCATTTCTTGTAATACATTATTGTGCCTTGTTCAAATGGTTATTTCTCAAATTCCATTTTCCAAGCCCCATAAAGTAGGGGGAAAACTATGAGCATTAAGTTTTAGGCCTTGGGATGCAAGCTTGATAATGAAAACTATTGGAAAACTATTAGAGTTATTCCCTCAAAATGTAATGGGAATTACAAAAGGAATAAGAACAAAAGGCCTTGAGAAGCCTTAGATCAAGCCCTAAACTACGCCTAAGTCCACCAATACCCAAAGCTTAATTTTGTAATTTACTAATAAGTGTTTAAATAGTTGCACAACCATCATACTTGTTTATACAACCAAACACTAAACCATAGCCAGGATAACTTTCTGGAATAATGTCTCTTATAATTTAAATGGCCATCCAACCAACCAGTAGGTTGTATAGCCAACCTTTTGGTTGTACAGACCACTTGGAAATGTTAATTCTAGAACCTTCATGGCCCTTATTTGTTTTGGGTCATGAATAAGATGTAACTAGCACCATTCTAACTCTAATGCACCCTATCCCTCTATAAATACCCATACCATTATAGAGAGATAAGGGAAGCTTGGAAAGCCCCAGTGTTACTCTACCAAAATTGCTACTCCAACACCCTAAGTACATAAAAATCAAACACTGAATCGATAAAACCAAAGGTCCAAGGTATCTTTGATGGTTTTGAGATTTTATTTCACACATTCCTTAGCATTTAGAGGATAATACATATACCCTAGTGCCTTTGAGGGCAAGCCATAATTTGAAAAGCATTCAAAACCTAATTTGCTTCCTATCTCATTCCCCTTTCTTTTCTTTTTTATTTTTATAAAATCACAATGTTAATGGTATATACAGACTTTGTGGTCACCACAAACCACTAAGTAGGTTTTGTAAACCACCAGTTGATTTACACAACCCACATGAGGATTAACATTGATTTTACATTTCTTCCCCCATTTGCTTCTTTGTGTTTTTCTAAGTATTTAATGGGTTCCCATGTGAGCTTTAACTATTGAATAAGATTAGGTTTTGCTTCTATGACCCTTATTCTCCTATTTAGTGGAGCAAAGATCAAAAGGGAAGGGTTTTACATTTATTTTCTAATGGATTAAATACATTTTTTTATGTTCTTCTCTTTGTTTCTTTGTGTGTTTATGATTAACATTATTAAGGATACAACTGGGATAGGGAATCTTCCATTCTGAAGGACCCCATGACCCTATCATATGTTTATGATTCATGGACCATGCTTGTAAGTTTTGCCTTTGCCACCAAGAAGATATGGATAACTCACTAGCTAAACCACTTTCTCTTCTTCTTTGTGTGGTTGACTTAAACATGTTTAAAAGAGAGTCCATTACTCTATGACCCCTTTTTTTTATGCTGTTTCGTTACTCTATGACGTCTCTTTTTGTGTTGTTCTCAATAATTTGATGAAACGTATGTATTTATGGCTTTTTGTCATTTGTCTTCTCACCATCTTGACATTCTAGCTCTCTTAATAGCTATGGATATCTTGAGGCTGCTATGACTCTTTAAGAGTGTTGATGGATAAAGATCCATTGATCTTAGGAATTTAAGTTAATCAACTTAATCCTTGTGTAAGGCCTCTTTAGTTTCCTCCATATGTGCTTTATGAATTCCATGCATCTTGTCTTTATGTTGTTCATGCCTTTTCTTTATTTATGCTTCAATTGTTACCATCATTATTATTTCATGGTTCATATGATGTTGGGATGTCATTAATGTTGGACTTAGACTTTGATTAGGTTTCCATTGAATTGGAGACTTTGGTGAGATCTCGCATTTAGTTGCATTTCTTTTATGTTTTATTGCTTTGTCTCCATAATGAATACTAACATGTGTTTTCTTTATGTTGGTGATGGTGGGGAACATGATAAATCCCATTTTAAGGGTTAATACTAATGTATAACCCCATCTTCTCGATCCCTCATTAATCAATAAAAGGATAGAATCGCAAGCAAGATTTCACTTATTCGATTGTAACCCCGATCCATGCTTTAGGTGCTCATAGGGAAGACCATCAAAATGAGGGGCTAGTAGATATATTAGTAGTGAAAAAGATTCTTTTATGACTTTAGGGTAACCGAGTGGTCAACCTCAATCCAGTCATAGTTCTATAAAACAACCTATTAACAATTTTCCTGCTGTCTAAAAGCAAGGAATAGGAGATAATTCTAAGACTAGCCAAAAGTAAACTTTTTCTTAATATCTTACTTAGGGTAAATTCTATGATAAATAGTGCAAAAGGAATTCTTTTTGGTTGCTTTGAATAGGGTGAACTAGGACATATCAAGAGAGATTTCCCTCTATTCCTATAAAGAAGTGGCTTTATACAATGGTCAGTTTTGTTTAAAAACTGCCAAAAAAAAGTGCCATAGTAGGGTATATCTGCACTTGATGTGGGTCCTAGCACTCTCAAACCTAATAGGGTTATTTATACTAAATAGAGGTAAAGTGCATAGCCTATTAGGCCTAAGGCTCAAGCTAAGGTATTTGTTATGACACAATAAGAGGTTATGGCATCACCTTAGCCTGTGATTGGTATGTCATCTATTTTTGGTAGAGATGCATGTGTCCTTATTGATTTAGGTTAAACACATTCATTTATATCACAATCTTTTGTTATCTATAGTAATCAAAAATTGAGCT
The DNA here is from genome assembly GCA_949677035.1 of Omphalea diandra. NCBI lineage: Eukaryota > Viridiplantae > Streptophyta > Magnoliopsida > Malpighiales > Euphorbiaceae > Omphalea > Omphalea diandra. Next base: position 19,632 of record CATIWR010533303.1, read on the forward strand.
TTCTATATGATGAGTTAGTTATAGGTACCCTAGTTTGGACATCTATTGTTTATAGACATGTATATAATGGTTATGGTTAAAGTTGGTGAGCATAAACTAGTAAGGGATTTAGTTCTATTTTTAGGACTTTGATGTTATTTTAGGCATGGATTATCATGCCACCATGCTATAAGAGATTGTTATGAAAAATCAATAGTATTTCAACATCATAGGAAGTCAAAGTTTACTTGTCAATGGTGAACAACATGTCTTTCCTTCTCATGTAATTTTCACCATAACAGCTAGAAAGATGCGTAAGAAGGGTTATCAATCATACTTAGCTCAGTTGATTAGCATAAAATCAGAAAGATGTAAGCCAACGAATATTCTTATGGTATGTGAATTTCTTAATGTCTTTTTAAAAGAGCTTCCAAGGTCATCTCCAGATTGAGAGATTGGATTCATTATTTATCTTAATCCTAATACAGTTCCAATTTCCATTTCACCATATAGAATGGCTCCAACTAAGTTAAAATAATTAAAGAATCAATTGCAGAAGTTGTTAGACAAGAGCTTTATAAGCCTAGTATTTCACCTTGAGGAGCTCTAGTGTTATTTGTAAAGAGGAAAGATGGTACCTAGAGATTATGTGTTAATTACAGGCAATTAAATCTGGTCATAGTGCAAAACAAATATCCTTTGCCATACATTGATGATCTTTTCTATTAGCTCTAAGAAGTTTTCAAAGGTGATTTCTAGTCAAGTTATCATCAGATGAAGATTAAGGAAGCAAATGTACCTAAACAGCGTTTGAAAATTGATATGGGCATTTTGAATTTGTAATGATGCCTTTTAGGTTAACTAATGCTCCAATTGCTTTTATAAATCTTATGAATAGAGTATTCAAGCCTTATTTAGACAGATTTGTGATTGTACTCATAAATGATATTCTGGTGTATTCTCACAGTGAGTAAGAGCATGAAGAACATTTGAAAATTATGTTATAAACTTTAAGAAGTAAGCAATTGCATGCCAAACTTAGTAAATATGAGTTTTGGCTTGATCTAATGGTTTCCTTAGGACTATTTTCTTAGAAGAAGGGGTGTATATAAATCATGAGAAAATTAAAATAGTTATTAATTGGGAGCCACCAATAAATGCTACCAAGGTTAGGAGTTTCTTGGGCTTAGTAGGTTATTATCTCTATTTTGTCAAGGATTTCCCTATCATTGCATCACCATTGACTAAACTACTTAGGAAGAATATGAAGTTTGAATGGCCTAATGAATGCTAAGAAAGCTTTGAAAAGCTTAAGGCATGCTTGACTTCTACTATAGTTCTTACTTTTCCTTTAAGCAATGAAAGCTATTTTGTGTATAACAATGCTTCTTATAAAGGATTGGGTTGTGTTCAGATGGGACATGAGAAGGCTATAGCATATGCTTTGAGACAACTTTAACCATATGAGTTGAACTACCTGACCTATGATTTAGAACTTGTAGTTGTGGTATTTGCCTTGAAAACTTGGAGGCATCATCTTTATGGATAGACTTGTTAGATCTTTATTAATCATAAAAGCCTTAAATACCTTCTTACCCAAAAACAGTTGAATTTATAACAAAGGTGATGGATTGAATTCCCTAAAGATTATGACTTCATCATTAAGTATTATCCTAGTAGGGTTCATGTAGTAGCTGACACTCATAGTCATAAGTCTTTTAACTATATTTCTTATTTAAGGACTATTCTTCTTCCTTTATGTCAAGAAGTTCAATTTTTTAAAGTAAGTTTAAGATTGGGTGATTCAAGTGCTTTATTGGCAACACTTAAAGTGTAGCTCATACTGGTGGATCAATATTCAAAAGGCTTAAAATCAAGATGCTTGGTTGAATAAAATCATTAATAAGGTGAGAAATATGAACTATTCATATTTCTCCATTAGAGAAGATGAGATGTTGATGAGGGGGCATAAACTTTGTATACTGAATAAAGAGCTTAAAGGAAGTAATCATGAAAGAAGCTCGCTATTTTGCTTATTTGATGCATTTAGGTAGTACTGAAATGTATCAAAACTTAGAGAAAACTATTTGTGGCATCATATAAAGAAAAAAAAATTAAAGATTTTATGGCAAGATGTGATGTGCATCAATAAGTTAAGGTAGAACACAAGTATCCTGTAGGTACCTTGAAGCAACTGACCATTCCAAAATGGATATGATAGCATATCATTATGGATTTTGCATATGTTTTATCGCAAACTCCTAGTGGTTATGATGCAATACAAGTGATAATTTATAAATTGACCAAGTCAACACTTCTACCAATCAAGATGAATTATTCCTTAGACAAAGGAAAAATTATATATTGATTAAATTATGAAGTTACATGGTGTTCTAGAGTCTATTGCATGAAATAGAGATCTAAGATTCACTTCTCAATTTTAGCCCAATCTTTGCAATGCATTAGGCACCAAAATGCATTTTAGTACTTTATTTCACCTATAGACCGATTAGACTTTAAAAGATATGCTTAGAGCTTATGTGATAAAGTTTAGGTGAAGTTAGGATGAACATTTACCTATTATAGAGTTTGCTTATAATAATAGCTATCATGCAAGTCTTAGTATGGTTCATATGAAACATTATATAGGAAAAAAAATAGAATCTTGATTTCTTAGAGTGAAATAGGAGAAAAGACGTTAACAGCTCCAAACATTGTCCATAAAATAATGGATAAAATTCAAGTAGTCAAAAATAGATTGAAGGTAGCTCAATATAGATAGAAGTGCTATGCAGATTTGGAAAGGAAATATATTGAGTATAATGTTGGGGATAAGGTCTACTTGAAGATTTCTCCTTTGAAAGCTGTTATACATTTTAGGAAGCATGGC
>CATIWR010533358.1:0-40374 GCA_949677035.1 Omphalea diandra
TATATATATATATATATATATATATATATATATATATATATATATGCGATAAATTGAAAGAAAAATGTGAAGAATTTGAAAGGGTTAAGACAGTTAGGCTTCTCAAGAGAGATTTTAAGCTTTTGAAGATGAAGGAGATAGAAAGTGTGAAAAACTATTTCGCTAAATTGATGGAAATAGACAATCAGATTAGAATCCATGGTGGTGTTTTTTTTAGATCAAAAGATAGTGGAGAAGATCATGTTAAGCCATCTTGATAAATCTGAGTCCAAGATCTCAACTATAGAAGAATCTTGTGACTTAATGACTCTTACTATTATACAATTGATCTCTAAGCTGTAAGCTTAAGAGCAAAGAACATTAATGAGGTCTGAAGAAGTGAAGGAGCCTTCCAAGCTGTCCAAGAAAAGCACAAGGGAAAAACTCCACTAAAAATGAAAGAAGGGGAAGATGAAGAAAACAATGTTAATGGGGGAAAAAAAAGTTTCTACCATGTGGAAATTATGGAAAGATAAACCATATTGAGGATAGATGCTAGAAAAAGGTTGAATACAATTTTTGTAAGAAGCAAGGTTACATCGAAAAATTTTGTAGAGCAAAGCAAATACTACCAAAAAAAAATGCAAAAATAAATACTAAAATTTAGCTACTATTTGTATTAGTAGTTATTTGGAGACTAAATAACTACTACCTAGCAATTGTCTGAAGTTTAGCAACTACATAGTCGCAAAATATATGACGCCAATTGTTAGCTACTAACATTTAGTCACTATTTAGTTACTAAATAACGACTATAATAAAGTTAGTAGCTAAAAGGAGACTGAAAAATTCAACAAAAATTTGTTTCCATCTCCGTACTTAGCAACTAATAAAATTTTAGTCACTAAGTTTAGCTACTGCCTTTGGACAGTTGCTAATTAGTTATTACATAGTTTATAGTCACTAAATAAGAACTAACATTTGCAGTACTTAAGTGCAACTAAATTTCGTCTAACTTGGCTACTAACATATGCTAGTAGCTAAGTAGTTGCTAAATTTATAATATAATATTATATAATAAATTATTACACATAATAATTAGTAATATACTATATATATAATATATAATTTAAATATATTATATATAATATAACATAATTATAATATTTATATTTATTATATATTTATAATATAATATTAATTTATAATATCAATATAACTTTAATATAAAATAGAATGAAATATAAATATAAATATAATATGTATTTTTTATTCATTTTCTAATATTTATATAATTTACATATTATAATATATTATAATATTTATATTATATATTAATATGTATAATATTAATATAATATAATTACAATGTTTATTTTTTAATAATTATATACTATTTATATAATAATTATATATTATTATATATTCTATATTAAATTACAAATATTAATATATATTAGTATTATATATAAATTAAATTCTAAATGATTAGCTACTATATGGTCTGTAGTCGCTAAATAGCAACTACTATTTGTAGTAGTTAAGTTTAATCCAATTTTATAGTAAAACGTTTGCGACTAACATGTCGTTAGTCGTTGATAATTTAAGTTAGTCACTAAGTAACTTAAAAAATATTGGTGCATCTTGCCTTCACTATTCCTTTCCTTATGCAAACCCTAACAAAAGTTTTCCTTCCTTTCCTTCTTGGTGTGTCGTGCCGTTCTCACCATTCCTTTTCTTCTAGTTTTTGTGAAACCTAGCCATTGCCTTTCTATTGTTGCATTTGTTTATTATTGGTTTTGGCTTCTGTTGTTATTTTCTATTTAAACTTTGACTGATACATTGCAAAATCATTGTATTGTTTCGTTATTAATGATAGCAATGTGTTTGTTACAAGCATTCATGGTGGTAGTGAAAATCAAGAAGATGAATCGTTGTGGGTATCGACAAACGAGCGCCATAGGAGGAGGGAGCGAGGAGAGGAGGATGATGGTCTTGGACTCTGTGATTTGTCCCAAGCCTTACCGTTTGGGTCTTTCAAATCCTTTCTCTCATGATCAATTCAGACCAACAACCTTAAGGTTGCCCATCAAGTATGTGTTTTTTCTTTTGCTCCGATTTGATCTGCATGTTATTTCTATTATACGTTTTTTTTTTGGTTGTTGGCTATTGAAACTTCTTATTATATTTTTTAATTTTTTTTGTGTTGAATAGCAGTCACCAGGGTGAGATGGGCGATTCTGAGGCTGGGGCTGATCTCTTGGACCTAATTCTTACTAAGGCTCATCTCCTTGTTTCTCTTTTTCTTTCTTTTCCTCTTTTGCAAATTTGCTTGTTGAAGTTTGATTTGTAGAATTTTCTATTGTTCTGTTTGCTCAATTGGAAAGTTCAATTTTTTAAAAATAGAGTGGAAGCTAAGAATTAAGAATCCACCTCGTTCAGTATGTTTTACCACTCTATGATAATATGTGGAAGTGAGAAGTATTTATTTTTTCTTGGACAAATCTTGTATTTGTCCTTGTAAATATTATTGAAACAAATTTAATTTATTCTCTTTAGCTTATTTAATTTTATTATATATATTGAAGTTCACATTTCCTATTACCAGTTAATTTTTGCAATCAGTTTGTTGATTTATCAGAAAGAAAATTTGCATTAGCTTTTATATTATTAGCGACACTAGAAACTGATTTGTTTCCTGTTGATTTTCGCAAGGAGGATATGGTGGGAAAATATCAGGTTATTAAGTAGAATCTTTAACTGTTTTGCACTTCTTGCTGTTATTATTTCAAAAATTGGATGGTTTGCATGCTCAAGATTTAAGATGGGTAATAATTATGTACCAAATCAATTCCATGTATAAGATGATCTATTTATCCAATCCAATGCCTCTTGTTCTTTAATTGCGGTCAATTTTGGCTCTTATTCATATGTATGTTTGCATGCATGTATGTGCATGGTTTCATTTCTTTTGGTCAATGATCTTTGTTGGTTATTTGCAACTCAATTTTTCCTCACCGCTGTAAAGTGACTTTTTCATTTAATTCTACATGGGAAAATATATCTTGAGAGCTTGTCTACCCTTGCTTTTGCAAAATGCTATAACTATTGGGTAAAAACGTTTTAACATTTTTCAGTTTTGATGCTATTTTTAGCTGCTTGTTAATCTGATTCAATTTGCAAAAACTTCAAATACGAGCTTCTTTTAAATCAACTTCTGGTTCGTGAAAATCAAATTAGAAAAATCAATTAGCAAAAAAGATTTCTTCTAATTTTTTGCTCAAAACCTGCTATCTCCAATGGTAGTGCCAAATTTAGTAACTATTATAATCTTTTGTTTTATTAAAGTAGAAATCTTTTTCTATAATCTTTTGTTCTGTTAAAGTAAAAATCTTTTTCTGGACATTTTTGGTCCATAAAATAGTAAATTTAGTAGAAAGGCGTTGAGATAATTTTTGAAGTTATTAAACATGAGATTAGGGTTAAATGCCTAATTTTGTGTGCAGTGAGTAACTTGTGTGATTTCAATTGTGATATTAGAGTTCTATGTATTTTTAGTGGAAATTTTCATGTTGTGGAACATGCCTACTAACTTAAGGATTGAACAAAATCTTTGCGTTGTCTATCAATGATCTTACTGTTCCTGTTACATATAGGCACTTCGTCCCAAATTTAACCATTGGTGCTCCAGTCATTAAGAGTTTGAGGAAACGAAGTGACGTATCCCAAATTGTCCCTGTTTTTCTTATAGGAAGTTGGTGCATTTTGCAAAAAAATTGGCGAGAACTTATCCAGTTCAAAGGGTATGAGGCCTGGTGTAGCATTAAATCCTAGAGCTCCTATTGTAGAAGTTTATCCTTTGCTATGAACTGTTTTTCTCTGTTCTATATTTAAACTGAAAGGATTCTGCTTGTATAATTTACAAGTTCTTGCGTTGTCAATTTAGGAAGACCAATAGTATTTGTAAGGAAAAATGGGAATCCATAAGATGTGTAGTTTATGTTGTTTTAAACTCACTGGTTGAATGTGAAAATCATGTCAAGATGGTCCTTATAATGATTGTGGAACCTGTATTTTAAATTTTCTAGATATTTTTTTATTTATTTTAGATTTTAATATAATAATAATAATAATAATAATAAAATTAGTAAAAAATTTTAACTAAATAATTTTCTAGTATAAAATTTAGAATTCTCGTTTGATAGCTCAAATGAACTTGAGTTTGTACGTTGCAAGTCCTTTAAGCACCTTGACTACAACTTCTAAATGAGCATTTTGCAAATATTGAAAAATATCTAGGATTTATTGTCAATAACATTCAGTTTATTCACTTAAATGCCACGTATTGCAGGAGGTGAACCATTTGCATGAAGGACCAAAGCATGCAAGTTTTACGAGCAATTTTATTATTCTTTTCCTCTCTAGTGTGACTTCATTTGCCATTTGCCAGATGCCTTTTGTCTCCATGTTGTTCTATGTTATGCTTTTCTATAACATTCAGTTACTTCTCTTTTTGAAGCCTTTTTTTTTTTTTTTTTTTCACTTGACCTCTTCAGTCCCATGTGTCTTTAACTCTCACATGTAGCTGGTAGGGACCATGTGTCTCCCCTAGCTCCTGAATATATATATATATTCAATTTTTTTTATCTAAATAATATGCATTAGCATTGATTTTATAAATTCAAAATTTTGCTTCCTAATTATTATATGTATTGTATGATGAACACCACGTAAGATATTATTAAAATGACATTTTTGTGAAGATAATCTATTAAAATTTTTTCTTGAGCTCTCACATACTTTCTAGCTAAGATGAGAAGTGTTTGGGAGTGTTCATTAGAATGAATCGACTCTAAATTTATAGATCATACTTGAATTTCATGTTATTCAATTTTTTAATATTATGATATTTTTGCTACTTTATTCTATATGTCTTTTTGATTTAGGCTTGCAATTTCTTGATGGGTCCGTTCTTTTTTAACTTTGTCTTCTTGCCATTTTTAGGATCCTACAAACAAGATCATAATTTATGACGAGAAGCTGAAGAAGTTATCTGATGGCAGAGATCCGGTAGATGATCCCTTATAGTCTTGAAAATGAAGACTCTAGTTTAAACATTCTTGTTTTTAGATTTTTAGTTTTATCAATGTAACATTTTAAAACATGAGATTTTAGTGTCCTTTCTCTTGCTTCTAATAATAGTATATTATAATTCCAATTCATTTAATTTTTTAATACTTATATTGAAATATTAATAAGTTAATAATTAATTAAATTGAACATTCAATAAAAATCATTATTGTCTTAACAATGATCAAAATAGTAGTCAAATAATAAGTAATATTAATAAAAAATTTAAATTTAATTAAATTCATTATTTTCAAAAAAACCTTAGCGACTACAAGCTGTAGTAGCTAAATAGTCTCTATTTAACAACTATAGGCATGGTAGTAGCTAAAAAAGAGTTTAGTGACTGCACAATATAGTAGTTAAATAGTCTTTAGATTGTGACTACATGCATGGTAGTAGCTAAATAGTCTCTAGATTGAGACTACATGCATAGTAGTAGCTAAAAAAGAGAGTTTAGCTACTATACTGTGTAGTAGTTAAGTAATCGCTATTTAACTACTACCAATATGTTAGTAGCTAAACAGTCGCTATTTGTAATATCTATAGTCGCCTTTGTCATTAATTAGCTATTATTTTAGCAACTAAAAGTAAATAGTCATTATTTAGCTACTACTTAAATACTAACCTTGTGTAGTAGTTAAATAACTATTATTTAGTCATTAAATTCAGCTTAGCTATTAGAAAAATAATGGTTACAACATGTTAGTCGCTAAGGTGGTCGCTAAACTTTTAGCTACTAGAAAAACAAGGCTTAGCTACTACTTTTTTATAGTGGCGAAATTCAATTTTTTTTTTGTGGTGAAAATAAAGCTCAACAATAACCTGTCTACAACCTATCCAACAAGCCAATTTTCCTGATGACCAAGCAGTTGAAGAACATTTGTTTTTCACATCTCAAGTGTGTGAGTCACTAGAAAAATATATTTGGTATCTTGACAGTGGTTGTAGTAATCATATGACAAAAGATGCAAGTTTCTTCAATTCTTTGGATAGATCAATCAAAACCAAAGTCAGAATGGGAAATGGAGAAGTTGTACAAGTTAAAGGAAAAAGTTCAATTGCACTCCAAATAGAGAAAGATATGAAACTTATTCCAAATACTTTATTTATACCAAAGCTTGAGTAAAATCTTTTTAGTGTTGCATAATTGATAAAAAGGGGAAACTCTATGATGTTTCAATGAAATTTTTGCAGTATATATGATTCATATGGTTGTAAGATTGCAAGAGCAAGAATCACAAATAATGGCTTTGTCTTGAATTTGAAATCTGATGTGCGTTGTGTTGAAAATGGTGTAAAAGCTTATCAAGATGAAAGTGAAGAGGGAAAAAAAGTTTGGAGAAAATTAATTTTATAGGTGTTCAAATGGAAGCTGAGCATTATAATATAGCTATTTGTGATCTTATTTCATATGTTAAGAGTTCAAATATAGGTGTTTGCAGTATAAAGTTTAAGAGAAGAATATTAAAAAGTTTAAACTAGCTAAAAAAGTTTTGAGTTCTATTGCACAAAATTTGGTTGATGCCATAAAAGCAAACCGAGTCATTGTTCAAAGCAATTTTATCCAATATTTAGATGAAGCAAGCTAAACTTTCTTATGATTTTAGTAATAAAGCTTTTATGAATGCAACTACAAATAGTCATATCCAATATGAGAGTGCCAAACAAATTTATATTAGGAATTATCCAATTAAAGAAGCCAAAAAGAATTGTCTTGTGAAGTCTATTCATTGTAAACTAGTTTATCCAAATCTAGGTTAAAGAGTTGCAAAGAAGTTTTAAGTCTTCAAGAAAATCTCAAGGAAGAGTGTTCCAATATTTATATTAAAAATGATTATTTTTCTTTTTGAAATTTTTTTAAAAAATATGGTATAGTGATCTTTGTTAGTTGTGAATGCGTGTCTCTCCTTAAGTTAGGGAGATTTTCTAACAAAACTAAATATATGAGCTGATGTAATTGGCGTATTAGGTAAGAAGTTGTCTCTTGCCTTTATATAATCTATTGCTATATAAGGCAACTTTTGTTAATAGAAACGCAAAGCGAAAAAGTATTGTTCTATTTGAGTTTGCTTTCTCAAATTTTGTATGTGTTTGGAGTTTCTTATTTGATGTTGTGAAGGAGTGTATTCAATGTTTTTGAACATCATCTTCTATTTAAAGCCAATAATGCCTTTATTATGGGAGTGCTAAAGTCCATTGCTAGCAAGGAAGGTGTCATGGAACTCATAAAATAGTGTCTGTAGCAAATTCCCAATTCTTACAAACATATAACTTTTGTTTATTTGTCATTAGTAAATCATCTTTCGAATTCATTTATTTATTCTTACATCTTTTTGCTAAATTGATGATTACTACTGCTAGAGGATCTTTTCCTATTTTCTTTCAAATATGATCTTGTAATGAGATAGATATCTAATTATTGGATAAATAGGCTAACTATATCATAGCCATCAAGTTTACCTTTTCTCATGTTGCATCTACAACTTTATTATTTTGTCCTATCTTGTACTCAAACTAAAAATCAAATTTAGTGAGGAATTCTTGCCACCTAGTTTGCTTAGGATTCAATTTTGGTATATTAACAAAGTGACTTAATATTGTGTTGTCTCCTTTCATGGTGAATTGATCCTAACAAGTAATGACACCATATTTGAAGGTAACGAATTACTTCTAACATCTCATTTTTCCTATATCGTATATCACTTTTTTATTGCCTTTAACTTCATATTTTTAAAGTAGTTTGTATGTCAATCTTGTACTAACACTCCTTTGAAAGCAAAGTCTAAGGCATCTATTTGGACTTTTAAAACATTTTAACATAGTTGGGATTATAAGCATTGGATTTGATAATATTGCATGCTTCACATTTTTAAATGATGCCTTTTGACGCTTAACTTTCCATTTCTAATAATGCTCTTGCTATAACAGTTCTGTAAGCTGCCATATTTAGTAGAAGTATCTCAAAATGAAATGTTGATAGGAATTGGCTAACCCAAAGAAATATCACACCTTTGTATCACTAGTAGGATTTCTCTAACTCTAAATGCCTTTTATTTTTGCTATCATCCATTTTTATGCAACCTTGTTCTATTGCATAGCCCAAGAACTTGATGAAAGTCTAAGTGAAAACATATTTCTCCTTCTTTAGAAATAATTTGTTGTCCCTTAATTTGAAAATAAACTAAAAGTGTTTTTTTGTATTAGGTTAAAGTTTTATTGTGTACCACAATATCATTTAATTATACCATATTGAACTTGCTAAGATACTTGTGAAAGACCTAGTCCATTAAAGTATAAAAAGCAGTAAGAGCATTTATTGGTCTAAAATGAATAACAAGAAATTCAAATGTACTATATTGAGTGAAACATGTAGTTTTGGGCACATCTCCCTTTACTATTCTCACTTGATAGTGGCATGATTTGAGGCCTAGCTTTGTGAAGTACTTAGCTCTACTAAGTTGATCAAAGAGATATGGAATTAAGTGGATTAGATATTTATTCTATATTGTCTCCTTATTAAAGACTCAATAATCAATGCATAACCTCAATCTTCCATCTTTCTTCTTTTGAAATAAGATAGGGGCACCATAAGGAGCTTTAAATGGATGAACGAATTCTAATTCTTAAAGCTCATCTAATTCTTAAAGCTCATCTAATTGTTTCTCAACATTGCCAATTTTGGTGAAGCCATCTTATAGAGAGCTCCAACTAGTGTTTTCACTTCAAGCCTTAATTTAATTTAATGATCCACTTCTCACTGTGGTGGTAAGTACTTTGGTAACTAATGTGACGTAATTTTGGTATCCCAAAATCACTTTTTTTTTTTATTGATTTTGGATATTTTTAGCATCCTTTTCTCATCTTCAGTAATCATTACTATCATATATGTAAGCTCCTTTTTTTTTACCCATTTTTATGCTATAGAGCTGAAATAACTTTTTTTTTTCTTTCATAGATACAACTCATGAATACCAGTACTACACAAGGCTTATCTCTTAATAATATGAGGTAACTTGTTTCTAGGATAGGAATAGCTCAAGTTTTGCTTAAGACTTCTAACCGAAATGCTATATCAAAATCATCCATTAGTGTAATTATGAAATCTACTTCAATCAAAGCACCTAATTCACATGGTATTTATCTATTCCCATCATTTTTATAGCCTTAAAGTATATTACTTTCTACATTTTGACATCTTTTTGTACTTGCAATTTGAGGCTTGGGTTTTATATCTACTATGAAATTATCTATGGCTCCTATATCACCATGGCTTTTTAAGTTTTTCCTTTAATTATAAAGTCTACAAACATTAATACTCTATTACTAGTTTTTTCTTTTGTATTTCCTGGTCTTCCAAGTGCCCCCAAAAATCTTGGCACGCCTTTTGCCTCTCTCGCTTGTTTTGGGTTCTCTTTATCTCATTAAAGCATCCATATGCAGTGACGAAACTAGAAATTAATTTTAGGGGGCTCACTTATTTGAAGCTATTGATAACCGGTGGCTGCGATGACAAGATGAAAGGAAAAAGAGAAGGAAATGGATGGGAAAGAGGGGATAGAAGAGAATTATATTTTTTAAAGGGAAACATTTTGCAAGGTCTGGAATCCGATTTTAAGAAATTCTAATGATTGAAGTTATTTTAAGATATTTTTCTCTCTTTATATATATAATTATAAATTTTAATGATTTAATAATAATTAGATATATTTTAATCTATTTTAAGGAGATTATTTAATATATATATATATATATATATATATATATATATATATATATTTTAAAGAAAAATGATTTTATGTAAAGAGATTATTGTTTTAATTATGAGAATATTAATTATTTTATTATTAATATTATTATTACTATTGATATTATTATTGTTTTGAAAAAATAAAAGGAAATGAAAAAATAAAATAAAAGCCAAAAAAATAAAAAGAAATTAATTTTTTTTTTTTTTGTAAAAAGGAAAGTTGGACCAAGCAACGACACAAGCAGCAAAAGGAAAGGCAAGTGTGTGTGTGTGTGTGTGTGTGTGAGAGAGAGAGAGAGAGAGAGAGAGAGAGAAGAGGGGGGTAGGGATGAAGGTTTTTTTTACTGTTTTGATTAATCAAAACAACGCCGTTTGGGTCATTTTGATTTAACCAAAACAGGGTCTTTTTGAATTAAGAATAAATGAAATAAAATAAAAAAAAGGGAAGGGAGGGGGGAGAGGGACACTTCTTCTTCTTCCTTGACCCCACTCCCTTGTTTTGCTCCATTGATGTCGGCTCTAGTAGGGGCTACTCATCGAGCAGCTCTCTGTTCCTCTACTCTCGACAGATTCAGGGGGCTTCAGCCCATCCCAACCCCTTGGTTCCGCCACTGTTTTGTAGTTTTGTGTTGGTATCATTTTCTCATAAATTAGGGCCTCTTATGTTGCTGTCTAAGTTACTGAGTCTTGTTTCAAATCCCCAAAAATCTAATTCTTCTTCGCACCATTAGTGAAACGAGAGTTGTTGGTTCGATCTATTCCTCAACCCAAAAGGTTAAACCTTTATTTTTGCTTCTTATGATTTGATTGAATTTTCTCTTTAATGAATTATTTTAGTAATTATCGAGGACTTCAATAACTGTATAAGTTGAGCTAAGATGTTTCACCCTCCTTTTTTGTTTAGCCTTTGCCTATGATTTTAATTAATGGAGGAAATAAAGTAACTTGTTAGGCTCAAATATATCCTGCATATGCCAAATGATGTTAAAAATCTAAAATTGTTATACACAAAATTGGCTAAATTGGCTAAACTTGTGCTAATTGTACTCATGGTCAATGAAATTAAGAAATTTATGTTCTTTATTGAAATTATTATCCATTTTCGCTTTAGAAAAGTTATATATTTTATTATAAAACTCATAATTAGTGAAAAGTCAAAAAAAAAATCGAAGATTAGTATTTTAATTGATAATAAACTTTTAAATAATTTTGAAAAATTTAAAATAATTTATTTTTATTTTAAATTTTAATTGATTTTATATCTAACAAGTACTTCTATAACATGCATATCAGTCATGCAATAGAAATTTTAGAAAATGACAAATTTCTCAACTTAGTTTTGATTATAGTAGAGATGGTAAATTTTGATTTGACATAAAAACTCGTCCAAAAAATGTGACTTGAACCTGAAATAAACTCAAAATGATCCTAAAATTTAGGGTCAAGCCGAGTCAGTAAGGATCAACTCGATGGGTAGAGGTCAAACTGATCCAAATGGATCAACTCGTGACTCGACCTTTTTAACTCGATGACAATAGAAAAAATAAAATTTACTACTATAATAATAATAATAATAATAATAATAATAATAATAATAATAATAATAATAATAATAATAATAATAATAATAATTAAAATATTAATTAAATTCAAATTCAAATTTTATTTTATTTTTTTAAAATTTGTTGATATCTTTCTATTTTTAATAAATTTGCTAATTTTACTGTGTCTTTCCATATGCAAAAATTATAATTTTTTATTTATAATAACAAATTATTTAGTAAAAATAAAAACTATTTATTATGATAAAATAATTTTATCATTTTTATAAAATTATTTAACATAGTTACAAAATATTATTATGATAATATTTCTTCTTATATCTAATTTAGTGGGCAATAGAAATTTGATACCAATATACTGTGATAAAATATTATGATAAAAAAGTTTATATCATAATTTATTTTGGATGCTTATTTGTTATAATAAAAATTTTCTAATTAAAATTTTTGGGCTCAATGACTCAAAATACTCAAATCTTTTTGTAAATTTTTAATTATATTCAAAATTTTTAATTGAGTCAATTACACCCTTATTTGATGAATTAATTTGTTAATTATATTCTAAGTCAAAATTAGTATTTAGTAAAATATATATTTAGACTTAATTCACCCTTATATTTTTTCAATTAGTTTAATTAGATTTAGATTTTAGTTTAAATTTTACTAAAATAATATTTTTATTTTTACTCAATTTAAATAAAATTTCACAAAAATATTAAAATTTTGTTTTTACTTTAGTTGATAAATAATTAGTTTTGCATTAATTTCATGTTTTTAATTGTAAAATTTTATTTATATATTTAAATAATAAACTAATAAATCTTTAAATTTTTATTTCAAGGATAAATTTTTTGAGAATGTTCAGGTTCATATCATGTAATTTATTTTTTAAAATATTTCTTAGAAGTTTTATTTTAAATGATTTAAATAATTTATTATTAAAAATGTATAAATTAATTTTTAATGAGAGATTGGAAGAAATGTTTTAAATGAGAGATTGAGAGATTTATGATTTATGATTTATAAATTTAAATTTCAAAAATTTTAAATTTAAATACAAAATTATCATATAAAAGTATATAATAAATTTAATTAAATAAAAATGAGATAGAATTGAATAAAAAATAAAAAGTATCATTTTAATTAAGCTCATGTAATTAGTTTTAAAATATTTCTTAAAGTTTTTATTTTAAATGATCTAAATAATTTATTATTTAAAATATAAAAATTAAAATTTTAAGGAGAGATTGAAAGACAAATTTTTTAAACGAGATATTGAGAGATTTTATGAATTATAAATTTAAAAATTAAATTTTATAGATTTAAATATAAAATTCAATTTCTATAATAAATTTAATTAAGCAAAAAAATATTAAATTGATTATAAAATAAAAGTGTCATTGTAATTGAGCTCATGTAATTAATTTTTTAAGCATTTTTAAAATTTTTATTTTAAATAGTTTATATTTTTTCAAGAGAGATTGAGAGAAATTTTTTTAAATGAGAGGTTGAGAAATTTTATGAATTATAAATTGAAATTTTAAAATTTTATTTCTTAAATATAAATTTAAATTATTAAAATTCATCAAATAAAAGTATATAATAAATTTAATTAAATAAAAATGAGATAAATTGAATAAAACTAAAATATCATTTTAATTAATCTATTGTAATTGATTTTTTAAATATTTCTTAGAAGATTTTATTCTAAATAGTTTTAAAAAATATATTATTTAAAATAAAAAATAAAATTTTAAGAAGATTGGGAGAATTTTCTTAAAAAAAATGAGAGATTGAGAGATTTTATGAATTATAAATTTAAATTTTAAATTTTTAAATTTAAATAGAAAATTAGAATTCATCATAAAAAAGTACATAATAAATTTAATTAACTAAAAATAAAATTAAATTGAGTAAAAATAAAGGTATCATATTAGTTTAACTTTAAACTTAATTTTAGATTTGGTTGAACTAATTGAAAATGTATAAAAATCAATTGAGTCTAAATAAGCATTTTACTAAATTCTGATTTTGACTTAAGGTATAATTAGAATCAATTTATCAAATTAAAGTGTAATTGACTTAATTTGAAACTTTGGATATAAAAATCACAAAAATATTTGAATTTTTTAGGTCATTAAACTAAATTTTTACCATAATTTTTAAATGATTTAATACATAACATAAATTTACTACAAGTTTATTTGTTTTTATATTAATTATGATAAATTTGATTTTCATCACGATAAACTCACATATTAGGATAAAATTAATTTTATCACAAAAATTTTATTATAATACATAAAATGTTTTGTAATGAGTGATTTGTTATCATTAAACATCATATGTTTGTTTGTAAATTAGTTTAAATTTTGATATATGACTTGAATATAATTATATATGAACTTAGTTCAATTTGCTTGATTTCATTATATATAATGATTTGCTTCAAAAATAAATTATATTTAATTTATTAAGCATTTAAATAAAAATAAATTTTTAATCAAGTTTTGTTTTATATAAAATTTGACTAAAAATAATATTTAAGAGAAAAATATTATTTTTCTTAACAAATAATGATAAAAAATTGCATAAATGATAAAAAAATCAAAGGCACATTTAAAAATTGAATAACAAATGACCCAATCCAAAATATCAATTTTAAGAATAAACCCGAAACTGACCTGAAATTACATCCGTCTGAAAAATGACGTGACCAAAAAAAGACCCAACCCGACCTATTTATCACCTATATATAATAACTTTTTAAGCTTTATGGTTCCAAGCTCGGGGCATTTGACACCTTTTGTAGTTTTGTGTTGGTATCATTTTCTCATAAATTGGGCCTTTTATGTTGCTATCTAAGCTACTGAGTCTTGTTTCAAACCCCCAAAATTCTAGACATAATGATATGGTGTAACTTTTTTTTTGTCAAAAACTTTTATATCCCACATGTTCTTAAAAGATATTATGGTCCATTTATTTTTATTTTTTTACACTCTTTTTTTTTTGCTTTCCATTCTTATCTATTTGTGTTTTAATTAATTGAGAAATCTTTATTTAGAAAAGCTGCCCATATTTTGCTTTATCAAGCTGGACATAATATGACTTATGTATTGCACTTGAATCTGCCTTTTTATTTTTATTTTTTTTCACTCTTTTTCTCTCTATAAAAAAATAAAAAAGAATGAAGAAAAAGAAGAAAATGAAGATGAAATTGTGGGATTTATTTTTGTTTTCTATGATTTAATAGTTTTTGTTGTTATTATTATTTAGAATAAAAAATGATGAGTTTTTATACATTCTCTGTCTAAAAAAATAAAGAAAATGAAAAAAAAGAGAAGAAGATGAAGATGAAATTATGAGATTTTGTTTTTATTTTCTAAGATGTTGACCCTTGTGCACCAAAAAAGGGGGTTGAATTGGTGGGAGATTAAAAAATTTTGAAGGGAAGGTTTGGTTTTAAGAGAATTGAGAAGAAGTAGAAGTAATAAAGACAAAATAATTATAGTGGTTCGGGTGTTAACAAACTCTATGTCCCCTCCCCAATTATTCACAATTGGGTATTTCACTCAACTAAAATTGGTGTTTCCAAGCTCACAACTAACTTATACAATTTGTGTTTTATGACTCAAACACAACTCTTACACTTTGTGTTTCTAGGCTCACACAAAACCTTACTCAAGTATTTTAAACAAGCTTACACTTCAACCTTTACAAGAGTTTTGAAAGCTTAGACTAACTCTCAACCTAATTACAAAGTGTTTAATGCCAACACCAAACAATCAAAAATTCACAAAGAATAAGAAGTTATGAATCAAATTTGCATGAGTTTGGTTGCAATAAATGAAATTCTCTTGCATTTACATATGTTTGGTAGAGTATTTATAGATAACATCCACTGAAGAGACGTTGCAAATAAACTATGCCTAAATCTCTAAGGGAAGCTAGACAAATTTTGTATTAAATGTCTGTCAGACAAAAATCGTGGTCGTGACTGACATTTTG
Organism: Omphalea diandra; assembly: GCA_949677035.1. NCBI lineage: Eukaryota > Viridiplantae > Streptophyta > Magnoliopsida > Malpighiales > Euphorbiaceae > Omphalea > Omphalea diandra. The sequence goes on from CATIWR010533358.1 coordinate 15,427, forward strand.
CAATCGCGATTTTTCAATTTATACTAGGAAGTCTGAAATCGCGGCAGAGAATCCTGTTTTGTGTCTAGTGGCTAGACCACGGGCCAATATACCATTAGTGCTCCAAGAAATATAGTCTTTGTATTCATATGTTCAACCAAAAATAGGGGTCACGATTGTTGTCTTTCTTGGTTGCGACTGAAACCGCGAATTCCTTTGTTTGGTGAGGAGAAAATACCTTATTTGGTTGTGGTTGTGACAGGTGCTTTGCCCTCACGAATTTTGATATTTCAACTGTTGCTTTGAACACTTAATGTGCTATGGTTGCAGACTTAGTTCCCTCTTTGTAACTATGAAATTCGTGGTCGCGACATTGGACTTGAACATCACCGCGAATTCCTCTGTGTGACAGTCAAGTTCCCTTTGGTTAGATCGTGGCTGCTATTTCCTTCGCGAATTCTTCTGGCCTAACTTTATCCATCTTTGTTGCAAGGTCGCTGTTGTGAATTACAGGTTCTTGACCACGAATTTGGATGTCTTCCTTAAAGTTAGAGATTTAGTCTTCCATCCAACTTCCAATGAAGAATAACTTATATACTGCAAAAACAACACTTGAACAAAATATTAGTACCTATCAATCTTTATTGTCAAGATCAAAAGAGACATTTGATTTAGATTTGACCAATCTAGTCCAACGTAATATTTAATAATTGTTTTTGTTATTATTGTTATTTAAAATAAAAAATGATGAGTTTTTATATATTTTAGATGCAAAATAGTTAACAAATAAATAGTTTTGAGCTAAAAATTAGTCATAAAGAGAGAAAAAATCGTGTTTATTAAAGGTTGAAGATAATGTCTATAATATTTTCCGCAAACTATTTTTTGTATTTAATTTTTAATAATTTTAAATAAGTAATAAACCCAGTAATAAATCAAAATAAATCAATAATAAACCATTTATAAACATTTTTCTGAAATTTTATTTTTGTTTTCTAAGATTTAATACTTGTTTTTATTGTGTATAATAAAAAATGATGAGTTTTTATATATTTCAGATGAAAATAGTTAACAAATACATATTTTTGAGTTAAAAATTAGTAATAAAGGGAGAAAATTGTGTTTGTTAGAGGTTGAAAATGATGTCTACATTTTAATTATGATTAATTATGATGTCTACGTTCTAATTGTTGTTCTTCTTCTTTTTTGTTTATCGATGGTTATATCAACAAAAAAATATTACATCAACAAAAAAATAAACACAAATTAAACATAAAATAAATATTTTCATGCAAATTATTTTTTGTATTTAATTTTAATAATTTTAAATCAGTAATAAATCATTTATAACCAAGTAATAAACAAAACAAATCAATAATAAATCATTTGTAAACATTTTACTGTGTAAAGAGAACTAAGTGCAAACATTATCTTCAAATTCTTTTTTTTTTGTTTATTAATGGTTGCATCAATAAAAAAATAAATAAAAATAAACATTTTATTGCAAACTATTTTTGTATGAAGAATTAAGCACAAATATCATCTTTAACCTTTAACAACTCATTTTTCTCTATCTTTTATGACTAGTTTTGAGTTCAAACATGTACATTTTTAACTGTTTTTCATCCACAATATATCAAAACTTATGATTTTTTATTCTAAATAATAAAGCAAACATTCAAAATCATATTAAAATTGTTTTTAGATTGAGAAACATATATCACAAAGAATTTTCTCTCTATATAACAGATTTTACAAATCTATAATTGTGTATGAGAAAAAATGTATATTTTATTGATTTTGATCTATAAAAAAACATGAATAAACTTGAAACAATTTGATCTATTAAGAAACATAAATGAATTTGATAAAAAAATTCATGTTTGAGAATAAGATTCGATAATGGTGGAAGATCAATTTGAAAATGTTATTTCTTAATTTGATGAATTCAGTTGGTTAAAGTAAGAAGATTATCTCTTAGTTTTTAAGTAACAAATCTGCAATTTTTTTTTATGGAGTTTGTTAAGGTAAAAAGATTTGTTTCTTGTATTTTGCTCAATTCAGTTATTAACAAATTTTGAGCGTATAATTGTCAAAATCTTATCCAAGTTAGTTTTTTTGAAAATTGTATATCCTTAAGGTCAATTTTTCATTAATAATTTAGTTTCAGGTATTTATGTCTTTATCCCAAAATTCTAATTCTTCTTCTCACCACTAATGAAATGGGAATTTTTGGTTTGATCTATCACTCAACCCAAAAGGTTAGTTAGACTTGTTAAACCTTTATTTTTGCTCCTTGTGATTTGATTAAATTTTCCCTTTAATGAATTATTTTAGTAATTATCAACGACTTCAATAACTGTATAAGTTGAGCTAAGATCTTTCACCACTCTCTTTTTTGTTTAGCCTTTGCCTATGATTTTAATTCATGGAGGGATTACAGTAACTGTTAGGCTCAAACATATCCTACAAATGCCAAATGATGTTAAAAATCTAAAATAGTTAGTTATACACAAATTTGTCTAAATTGTCCAAACTCGTGCTAATTGTATTCATGGTCAAAATAAAATTAAGAAATTTGTATTCTCTATTAATTATTATTCATTTTTACTTTAGAAAAATTATATATTTTATTATGAAACTCACAATTAGCGAAAATTTTAAAAAAATCTAAGATTAGTATTTTAACTGATAATAAAATTTCAAATAATTTTGAAAAATTTAAAATAATTTATTTTTTTTTAATTTCAATTGATTTTAGATCTAACAAGTACTTTTATAACATGCATACAATCATGTAATAGAAATATTAGAAAATGACATAAATTTCTCAACTTAATTTTGATTATAAGTATAATCAATATAAGTTTGATTAATTTCGGGTGTAATTGGTTATTTTAAGAAGTTTGGTGGGAATAACAACAAAAATAAAAAGTTTGATTTTTTTACTACTACATCATATGAGAGTTATAAAATTTTGAACAATACTCCCTTTTGGAAGTGAAATGCTCTAACGGTGTATGAGTTGATCTAGTTTGGAGTTTTGAAAGACCAAAATTCGATTCTTTAAAAAAAAAATTAAAAAAAAAAATCAAAGACTCGGAATTGTGCCAAAAAAATAAAGAATTGATTGAATCAAATTAAAATCTTAGTTGGAGTCAATTCAAATTATCAGGTCTAATTAATTCAGTTTAAATCAAGACAGTCCAATTTGATTTCAATTAAGAATTGAATAAATTAAACCTCTCAAAAAATTAAATCAAACCATTAACCAAAGTTTAAAAAACTTAAACTGCATTGTTAATTTATTTCAATTTAAAATAATTTTCTAAACAATATATACATTCATATATAAATATATATGTGTGTGTGGTTGTTAAGTAATATATATATATATATATATATATATATATATATCCTCAAATTGATTTTAAATCAAATTAGGTTGGGATTGAGTAAATTGAAATTATTTGTGAATCAAGTTAGGATCAAACTAAATTTAATATGAAAATCTTAAAATTCTCTTGAGCCTAAATCTTCCATTTTTTTTTTCTAAATTGGATCAAATTTTTATATTGATTTAGAAATTATCATCTCCATCTAATATTACTGACTGAACTATGGAGACTTTACCAGAGGTGGTCAATTCAGATCCCCTATCGAAATAGTAGGTGCACTTGAATGTGAATGGTAGGATGGAGTTTCGGCTTCTATTTTTTTTTTTTTGTTAGAAATCTCTGATGTTGTTAAATATATATACTATTCATGCATATCGCGGAAAAAATTAGCTTCTTTATAGTATGACTCAGGAATTCAAATACTTGGAAGCAAACCACATGCCAATTGAGCTAATCTGAAGTTCAAATTTACCAATCCTTCAATGAAACAAAATTGTTTCAGTAAAATATGAAAATGCATAAATTTTATATTTCAATAAAAAATATGAAAGCATCTAAATATAGACAAGATAGGAAGAATCATAAAAAGGGCCAAAACCCAAAATTCTTGCCCATTTGAAGGACGTTCCAGAAGAAGTTTTCAAAGTTGATCATTCAATCCTGGTTTCGGCGGCGCCAGTAAGATGCATTAATTCCATGAGGGAAATTCCAAGGTTGCTTCTTCTCTCCTTACCAAAGTTCTAATATTGTCATTTAGCTATCTATTAATTTGTCTTCCCTTTGTAAGATTCCAATTAATTTCGGTTTACCAATTCAACTGTTTCTTTTTGTCGTCTCAGCTCAAGTTTCGTTTATGTTTTTGGTCTTTCATGGAAGGGCATGCGCTGTTATTGGTTTTAAGGACACAAGTTCTCAAGTAACAGATTTTGTTTAAACTTTCCAATGCCTTTGATTTCTGGGCAATCATTTTTTAATGCAAAAATTTTGATATGTGGAAATAGCATTCCGTTCTGGTCGTTATATATGTTAGCTATTTTCTTTAGTTTAAATATGTCCTTTTTTGGTTCCTAGGGGATGTTGGAGGTTAGGGTTGAAATTCTGGAAGTCAATATCTCTTCTATATATATATATATATATATATCATAGGATGCAAAAACTTGCTTTCTATGTATGTTATTATTGGATAAAATGAACCTGAGTTACAAAAGTATCTTCATTAATACTTGATGGGAATTATTGGTGGCAAATAGGCGGATAGAGTAGGTTTTAATCGGATTAATTACAGGTCAGGGTTAATTTTAAGTTACATAATTTTTTTTTTGAGTGAGTTTGAATTCTTTTCAAATTGTCACTCATAATTTTATTATTTTTTAAATAAAAATTATTATTTTGATTCTAAAAAATAAATAAATATTTATTGTAATTTAAATTGGATTAAATTTGGGTAATTTTAAAATCAAGTTATGATTGAATGAAATTTAATTCAAAAATTTTCAGATCAATTCAAATTTTTTTCAAGTTGAATTGGATTGTAATTAATTATTTCAAGCGATTCAGATCAATTAAGAAATACCACTTTTAATTAGTATTTTTAAAATGAGATCGATTAATGAATTGATCACTTAATTGATTTCTAGGTCAATCGATTGGAAATAATTTAGTCGATTCAATTCAACTAATTTAATAATAAATAAAAATTAAAAATATCATTAAAATAGCTCTAAAAAATAGAGATATATTTACAATAATTAAAAAAATAATTCTAAAAAATTGATATAAATTAACTGAATATGTCATTTATCTCATTTTTAATTTTATCAATTCGACTAACTGATTTGATTTTTAATTTTACGAATTCCACTAATTTATGGATTTGATTTTTAACATGATGTATGAAACTCAAAGTCCGGACTCCCACTTCCACGTAAGAAATGGGGAGACAAACTGACGACGCCTACTTAATTGACCTAGATACATGGAGATGAAAGTTCTTTAATTTTTTGGCACTATATGTGAATACTAGTTTTGTCACAAGCCACGAAACCAGGAAGAAAATCTTAATATTGACAAAATACTGTATAAATATAGAAAGGAATTTACCATTAACGAACAGAATGGATACTTTTCCATTTTTCTCTTTATTGTCTTTGGCTTTGCTGTTTACCCCAAGTGCAACAGCTGATGGAAGTGCCAAGGAAAAGCATAACACTACTGTTAAAGGCATTGTAGGTGCTATTGTAGATGAGAGTTCTCGTATTGGGAAGGAAGAAACAGTAGCTATGCAAATTGCATTGGAGGATTTCTATCGCAACAGCAATCAAACTTTAGTTCTGCACATAAAAGACTCTCGAGGGGAACCCATTCAAGCAGCTTTAGCAGGTAAGCAACATCAAATTCCAAACTGTTACGAATAGTTTATATGTATTGGTTTTCGCCATTCAACTTGGTTTAAAGCAGCATCTTTGAAATAAATCTAAATATGATGTTCTAATTAAGATCTCCTCATGTATTTGCATACACAGCTAAGGGCCTTATCGACGTACAAAATGTAGAAGCCATTCTAGGATTGGAGACTTGGGAAGAGGTGTCTGTAATTGCTGATACCAGCAACCAAAATCAAATTCCAGTTCTTTCTTTTGCTGACACTATTCCAGAATGGGCAGCAGAGAAATGGCCTTTCCTACTTCAAGCTTCACAAGACAAATCTGAACAAATGAAAGCAATTGCTGCAATTGTGCAGTCCTGGAATTGGCATCTGGTCACTGTATTATACGAAGATTCTCTGGCAGGTGGAGTCATACCACATCTTTATGATGCCCTGAGAGATGTAGATGCAGAAATCAGCCAACTTGTAGCCCTTTCTCCTTTTGCATCTTCTTCTTATATACTTAAAGATCTTGAAGCACTTCAAAAAGAGGACTGTCGTGTCTTTGTTGTTCATGCTTCTCTCTCATTGGCTGCGAGCATATTTGAAAGTGCAAAGAAAATGAAGATGATGGAAAAGGACTATATATGGATCACTACTGATCCTATCACAAGCCTAGTCCATTCAATTAATGCCTCAATCATATCTTCAATGGAAGGAATTGTAGGAGTTAAAAGCTACTTCCCTGAAACAGAGAAATGCTTTCAGGATTTTTGTAAAAAATTTCGAAGAAGGTTTAGATCAAAACATCCTGAAGAAGATAACAATGAGCCAGGAATTTTTGCAGCACAGGCCTATGATGCTTTCGTGGCAATGGCTCGAGCAATCAATGAAAGTAACTTTAGGGGGAATGAGTTATTACAAAGAGTCTTGCTTACAAATTCGGATGGCTTATCTGGAAAAGTTCAATTCATCAGCCAGAAATTTGCTCCATCCTGCAGATTTCAGATCATCAATATAATGGGAAAGAGCTATAGGGAACTTGGATTTTGGTCGAAAGGCTTAGGCTTCTCCAAGACTATTGATGAAAATGCTACTTACAACTCTTCAATGAACGATTTGGGGCAAGTTTTTTGGCCAGGGGGACCTACGTATACCCCAAGAGGATGGGCTCTACCAACAAGTGTCAATCCACTGCGAATCGGTGTACCTGCGGAGTCAGGTTACAAGGAGTATGTGAAAGTGGAAACAAATCACTTCGGAAACAATTTATATTTCACTGGTCTTGCAATTGAGGTCTTTAAAGCAACATTAGACCACCTGCCATTCTCTTTGCCATACAATTTTGTACCCTTTAATGGCACTTACGATAATCTGGTGCAGCAAATTCATCTAAAGGTAAGACACAAACTTGCTCGTTGTCTTCGGACTCATAATCAGTTGATTCAATGCTTTGGCACAAGTAAAAATTGGTTTTCGTTAGTATGAATCTGAGACTAATCATTATTCTTTGACCTCTAACTTACATGCAACCAGGAATTTGACGCAGTAGTTGGAGATGTCGCAGTGGTTTCCGATAGATATAAGTATGCTGAATTCACACATCCCTACACTGAAACAGGACTGATGATGATAGTTCCCACTACATCAACATCCTGTAATGCATGGTCGTTCATGAAACCCTTCACAAAATCCATGTGGATACTAATTGCAGTCATTAATATCTATAATGGTTTTACTGTATGGTTAATAGAGCGAAAGCACTGCTCTGAACTCAGAGGCGCCCCTCTAAATCAAATTGGAGTCCTGTTTTGGTTATCCTTCAGTACTCTTTTTTCCTTACGTGGTATGAAGAATTAATTTTCCATTTCTACAATTTTCAGAGCCAAACAATTAAGAATATGCAGCTAACTCACATTATTTTGTGTAGGCGGAAAACTGCACAGCAATCTATCAAGAATATCAATGGTAGTTTGGCTGTTTCTTGCATTGATCATAACGCAGACATACACGGCGAACCTTGCCAGCATGCTGACTGTTCAGAGGCTTGAACCTGTTCAAATAGATACGAATGCAATGCTTGGATATTGTACAGGTTCCTTTATTAAAACATATTTGGTGGAAGTTTTAAAGTATGATCCGAGAAGATTGAAGACTTATGCCACAATAGATGAATATGCTCAAGCCCTCAAGAGCAAGGAAATTGCGGCTGCCTTTCTTGAAGCTCCTTTGGCCAAAGTACTCCTTGCAAGATACTGCAATGACTTTATGAAAGTTGGACCAACATATAGAATTGGAGGATTTGGATTTGTAATATTTCCTACCTCCCTTATAAAACTGTTGCGACTTAGTGCTATTGCAGATCAAGAAAGGAACTAGTGTGTGTGTGTGTTAAATTTCTTAGTCAAGCTAACCTATTCCTCTATCTGTTGATTATGACCTGCAATAGACCAGAAAATGAAACTTGGGTTCAACACATATTAGTTAAATTGGACATATAGTAGGTTATGGCATGTAGGCCTGTTTGGATTCAACTACAAGGATGCTTAGGCTGTTAAAACAAAGTTATTGCACTACTACGAAGACAAAACCTCAAAAGAAAACTAATTATGGTTTGTGCTTCAGGCATTTCGGCGCGGTTCTCCATTGCTGGCAAGCATGAATGAAGCTCTACTGAAGGTATCTGAATTTGGAAGGCTACAAGAACTAGAGAAGAACATAACTGAAGCAAACCAATGCCGAGAGAAGAAATTGGAAGATGGAAATCCCAGCCTAGGACCAAGCTGCTTTCGGGGACTCTTTATGATCACTGGAGGTATATCAACACTTTCCCTTGTCTTGCACGTGTTATATAAAGATAATTCTATGCTCGAACACAGATCAATATGGAGGATGATGTTGGTTGTGATGAAACATTGGACCTTTCTAAAGAGTCATTTCAATGGAAGTGTAAATTCTTCTCCAGATGCAGTAGACACTGAGTCTCAGGCATAGAACAACGTGTAGTTGCGTGTAATAGTCACTAGACTAGACAATAATTTTAGCACTACGTACAAAGCTATAACAGGTTACAATAATTTTAGCACTACGTACAAAGCTATAACAGGTTGTATAAGTAAAAATATAATACAACACTGACCTAATTGAAGATTTTGAATTCTTTTGCTTGTTCATGGTGAAAATAACTCAGCACTTGAAGTAACACAATAGCTACATAGTTTGACTGAGATAAAATATAAGAAGACTGCATAAGATGAGATATATAATATTAACGTTATCATAAATGTTGCTAATACTGTTAGACTTTGTGAAATGTGCAGAAACAATTTTTTTTTTAATATTTGCAATAAAATCAATATATATATATATATATATATTTGTCAAATTGATAAAATATATTTGTCAAATTATATAAAATCAATATAAAATTTGATATTTGTCAAATTAATTATTTGACACTTAAGTGATTTTAATATATATATATATATACACACACTATCTCAGATTAAGTTTTAAATAATTGATTGTCAATTTTTTTACTTAATTGTTTATTTAAGATAAAAATTTGATATTTATCAAATTAATTATTTGACACATAAGTGATCATAATTTTTACATAAAATTATATAAAAAATAATAACAAATCATTAAAAGAAATTATTATCAACTCTTTACAATTTATTACATAAGTGAACATTTCAAATTAGAGCCTGGTTCCTGAACCCAAGAAATTGCTTGTAAGTAATCAGTATTTATGCCAGTTTTTCTGGTGTAAAGTTGGGCTCGGGTTCTTCTACGGAAACCCAAGTTTGAAGGCCCAATAAGCTTGGTCATGAGCAAATTTGATTCTGAAAAACCTATGGGGAAGCAATTGAGGGAAGACATTAACAGAAAGATTTTTTTTTTTCGGGTTAAATATGTTGATTACTGAATTTTTTTATATTACATTATTTAGTCTTTTATTTTAAGAAATTATATTAAGACGTCTTTATTTTTTTATTCCGTTAAATTATTTGCTCCTCCAGTTAAAATTGTAGTACTTTCTCAATTAATCAACTAATCAAAATCAACAAATTAACATGAAAATTATTAAAATACCTAAATTATTCTTATCTTCCTCTTTGAATATAAACTCTCGCAGTCTAAATTACCCTTACCTTTATCAAAAAAAAAAAAAAAAAAACTACTCTTCTTCACTTTGTCCACCTTCACTACCAATCCCCTTTTGCCTTTCCTTCAAGAAAGATACCTATTTGTCTCCAACGAATCCCTTTGCCTCCTAGGAATAAGATAATAACATTTTCGGTTTTTTAGTTTTTAGGTGCAATATGCGAAAACCTCGACATCTGATACTTAATCGTATCAATTGGTACTAGAGCTCTTTCTTGGCACCTAATTTCTTAATCTTCTTCATCAATTCATCTTATCATGGCAATTACTAGTGATACCTAATAGTAAGAATTGAAGCAATTGAAGGAGGGTTTAAAAAGTCTCATTCTTGCTAATAACCATGCGGTAAACCCTAAGTTTTTTACACTTCAAGATCGATTGGAATCGCTCCATCAAAATTTACAGAATTTGATGGAATTCATTCATGAAGGATCCAAGACCAAATTCTCAAGCAAATGGCTTGACATTGAATGGGATTGTTGCAGAGTTGACGTGTTCATGATGATTAATGGGAATTACTGCGATGCCTCTTTGACGAAACAAACAAAGCAACTTACAAATTGTGTGAAAGAATTTATAAAGTCCATTAAAGACTTTCAAGATTCTTATAGAACAATCCAAGAAGTCAATCTGTTCATGCCATCAAATAAAAAAAAATCAGAGACCCAAGATTCTTCTATAACAATCCAAGAAGGCAATCTGTTCATGCCATCAAATCAGAACTCAGAAATCCAAGAGGTAGTTCCTGTTATCAAATTTTTTCACGAAAGCTTGGGAATATCAATCCCAAATGGTAACATTCCTTTATTCAACTCTGTTGATCAGTTGAATACTTCCAATTTGGATGAGGTTATTCGTCTTATGAAAGAAAACCATAATAAAAAAGAGACAACAAGTGGTATCTTCCAATTGAAAGAAAATGAAGAAGTTACACTGGTTATGATGGTAAATTAGGGTTGAGATCAGGTGGTTTACACTGGTTATGATGGTAAATTAGAGTTGAGATCAGGTGGTCATATTACTTTCAAGGAGACTAAATGGGAGATGATGAGCAGACATAGAAAGATGATGAGCAGACATAGAAATAAATTTTATTCTGTGAATACTTGACGTCTTCAAGGTGTTTATGATATTGTCAAGGCACCTAATGACACTTGTAGCAACAATATAATTTTTGAAGAATTGATTGTAGATCATGTTCTTGTAATAAGGTCTACTACTCACCAAGAAAACAATTTGATATTTATGAAATTTAAAGATTTTATGAGACATTATCAATATTATAGAGTTCAAGATGGTGAGGTGAGATATTGTGATTTTGTAGTTCTAATAGAAGATGAGTTTGAAAAATGGTGAAAGCAAAGAAGAAAATTCTCAAGCGTAGTTAGCTCAAGTGAAGCGATTTTAAGAGAAGTTGATCAATTAGCTGGTGGTCTGTTGGAAAATGTCACTTGGGAATTCCTGACTTAAAAATTGAGATTTTCAAATCTTGACCTTGAGAACAAGGTCATTTTAAGTGGAGGGCATTGATATGAATCAACGATTATTTTGTAATACTGAGCATCTGTTTTACATATGAATAGTTATGTAAGCCATTATAGGGATTATGCAAAGAATTAATATAATCAGATTTCCTTTCTTTCTCTTAGCTTCTCTCTAAAGTCTCTCTAAACTCCTCTCCTTATTCTTCTTCTAGGTTTACTCTGATCTTCTTTTTCTTTTCCTTGTCCCTTAATTCTGTCAATTTCGGTTGCTATTTGATACTTAAAATCATATCAACATCCCAATCTTCCATTCCAATTTTATATACCACATGAACTAGTTGACAACACACTCTTGCTCTTGGCTAGATCATTGGCACATCGAGTATACTGGAGATGAGGAGCACTCCTAAAATGGAAACCCATCATCTATGGATCTGCAAATCTACATATATATGAAATAGGAAAGAAATAATTTCTTTCATGTCCTCATGAAATAATTTCTTTCATACCCAAGCATCAATCTGGGCACTAAAATTTTGGGTCTCCACCTCAACCTGAGTAACCCATTTGGATCCAACATAAGTGATTCCAGCTTACCCGATATGGTCGCATCTCCTATTTATAGGTCGTTGGCAAGAACCGGTTCTTTTGTCCCACTTGTTATTTCAATCTACCTTGCCTCTTCAATGACATGTCCATCGACTTTTTTAAGCTACTCGCTTCTCGAATTCGATTCATACGAAGTCTTTAATCAAGCAGTTGGATCTGGGTCAGGATTTGATTTTAATCCGACACAAAATGTATAGATGCTAGTAGCTGGTGTGCCAGTGCAACAAGCATCAGCGGTGCAGCCAACTACCACTCTCACTCTCTGTTTTGGATTTATGGAGGGTCCACAAATGTGGTTGGTTTGGTTGATTTTCATTGTTTTAGTTAGTTGATTTTGATTGTTTTCTTGTTTTGATTGAAGATGAGACAAACATGAGTGGATTTTTATTGGGCATTGAATAATTTTTTGGATTTTGATCGTGAAAGCCTCACACTAAGAAATGATATTGGATATTTTTCAGTTGCTACAAATTCACTTAAGCTTTTATTATTATTATTATTATTATTGAAAGGAATTGCAAGGGGTTTCATCTCATTTTCGATTTTATGAATGGGTTTTTTGGTTACAAAGTTTTGGTCAAAATAGAAAATTTAATGCAGAACTATGGGTATAATGGATATTTTAGATTATTTCAAAGAAAAATTTAATAGAATGATGTGTTTGTCTAACCAAAATTAACTAAATGTTTTAGTATAATTTTTAAAAATGAAGGACTAAATAGTATAATATGAAAAATCCAAGAAGATCAATGTATTTAACTTTTTTTCTTATTGAATAAAAGAGAGAATTACTATATTAATTATTCTTATAGATACCAAGGCAGCTTTGATAAATCCAAATTCGGCTCACTTATTGGTTATTGAGCTTTTTTTTTTTTTTTTCTTGCAACTTATTTTATACAAACAAATTGAACTCGAGCTTAGTCTAAAAAAATATTAAATCAAAGAAATATAATTTATATCCAAATTAAAATAACGTTCGATTATGATTTCATTTTTAAAATTTACTTTAATATATTATTTTATCTCACTGTAGACATGAATCTAAATTAAATTTAATTGAATTTTAGACTAATAATTGAATTTAATTAAATTTACTTTAATCTAAATTAAATTATTATTACTGATCAATCAAATTATGAAGTCTATTTTAATTTAATTAGATTCAAATTAAATTAGTTATAATCAATTAAATTAATTAGGACTCGTATATATGACCAATCAAAATAAGGCATAGTGGACTAATCAAAAGGTTTTCTTTAAAAGAAAATTTGGGATAAAATCTAATTTATTTCTTAGTTTTATTGATAAGTGAAAGACTCCTTTCATACCTCTATTGATAGAAAAACTCCTACATCTATGAGGACATCTATTAAAGGCCCCACTCTGCAAATTTAGAGCTTCTAAATCTTTTCAAACCTCTAAGTCTTCAAGTTCCATAAGGAGAGGATCCTTTTTTTTTTTTTTTTTTATTTGAGATTAAACTGTAACACACTCAAATTACATTTGATATTCTTCTCCATAATCAAATGAAGGGTTTCATCCTTGATTCAAAATTAAGCCTATTAAACCTTTGGATCTCATTTTTGTTCAAAGAGTCAAATCATTGGATTTATTTCTTAGTAAAAAAATTATGAGATATTATATTCCAATTTTTATAAATTTGATAATTTGTACTTGTTGTAATCTATTTTTTTTTTTTTATAAATTTGATAATTTGTACTTGCTTTTTCTTGTCTTAATTTTCGGGTATGAAATTTATATACATAAATTTTTGGCACGCCTAATGGGTTCATCTCTACCTCTCCTCTCTTTTCTTTCAAGTGAAAATGAGCTCTTTCAACCTGCAATCCAATTTGATTTCTCCAAAAATGAAGAGTGTTGCTAGTAAGATCTCTCAATTGAAGGCTCGAACTAATTTTACTGTTGAGTCAATCACTTAAGCCAACTCTACTGCTAGTTTCAAAACAAAATTTGTTGCTGATGTCTATGCATAATTAGTCCCCCTTCTATAAGAATCATTTGTCCCTCTGCAAGCTCTTGGGGTAATTGAAAGTGATCCATTCCTGCTCACTTCCTCACTAAAAAGGCTAACCTTTAGTGAGATATCTATTTATACCAATGGCAAATATAGTTCAAGCTCTCCTTATACACCATCAAATGGTGTTATGACGATGATGATCATAAACACATTGATAGTGGAGGAACAAATCATCAATTTGATACAAATGATAGAAAGTCTTACCATTGCAAATGCTAAAAAGGATGCTCAAATTGCATCCTTATTGAACAAAGGCCAAAACCAAAATGGAAAAGCTCCTATTGCTAGAACCTCAGAGCAACCTCAAGAGGTTGTTAAAAGTACTGTCATTCCAAAGGCTACAAAGACTATTCAACTTGCTATTGATGGTTCTATTTTTGTTGCTTAATTGAAAGAGCTCATAAAGAAGGCTAGCCAAGAACAAGTCTAGAGCACAACTCATCCTTCTTACATCTATGCCAAGCCATCTACTAAAAGGATCGATATGTTCAAAATGCCTCAAAATTATCAGCCACCCAAATTTAATTATTTTGATGGTAAGGGAATTCTTAGACATGTTGCATATTTTTTTTTAAAACTTGCAATAATGTTGGAACATATAGAGTCACTTATGGGAAATGCTTTTGATTGGTACACAAATTTGATATTAAGCTTGATTAATAATTGTGAATTTAGAGTGTGAGTTCTTCAATCACTTTTATAGCACTGGACGTATTATTAACATGGTTGAACTTATAGTTACTCATCAATACAAGGATAAGCTAGCCATTGACTACATCCAAAGATGGAGGAATTTGAGCCTGAACTACAAATATAAGCTTTTTGAAATTTTTGGAATTGATATGTATATCAAATACATATGCTGAGGACTTTGTTATATTCTATAGGGAATTAAGACCTAGTTTTTTGAAGAATTAGCTACTTGAGCCCGTGATATGGAGCTTAATATTGTAGATTGTCGTAATTAAAATATGCCATTGCAAGACCCTAAAAAGTGTAACAAAAAAATAAAAAGGCACAAAAGGCCACTAAGTTGGCATCTAAATTTGATAATAAGCAATCAATGGCTATAACTTTAGTTTCATTTAAAATTAGCCTAGAAGCAGCTAGATGGTCAACCTATTCTTACCTAAAGTAAGAAGCGAAAGAAAATGACATTAAAGGAAAGAAAGTAGAAGCAATGCCTTTTTCCTAATTTTGATGTGTCCTCCATGTCAGATGATTTACTCTAGGCACATCTCATTGAACTTCCTAACATGAAGTGTCTTGAGAAGGCGAACCATAATGATCTAAACTACTATAGATATCATTAGTTAATTAATCATCAAATAGAAAAATGTTTAGTTTTAAAGGACAAGATTATAGACCTATAAAAGAAAGGATAAATTACTTTTGATGATGGGGAGACTAGCTTTAATATTGCTTTTACCTTAATGTCCATTTCTCATTCACCTTTGGTGATATCCATAATCAGCTTTGGCTCCTTTGATCCAATTAAAATTGAAACTTCTAATGGTAAAGGTTTAACTTGAGGCATCATCTTAATTATAAAAGCCTAAAAGGAAAAGCTTGATGACGAAGGATGGACTATTGTCACTTAAAAAATGAGTCAAAAGAAGCATGCTCCTAAAGAAAGGCCTCATCCTAAATGAACCATGGTATTAAGAAAGTTATGAAAATCTACAATGCCATATACATTGAAAAGATTAAGAAGGTATAGAAAAACTACTGGTTCATCTTTGAGTAATGACCTACTTTATTAAAAGCCAAGGGCACTAATCACTTTGGTTGATTTCATGTCTAAAAAGGCTATGGAAGTGTCTGACTTATCATTTCATGTCATCAAATTGAAAAAGAGGATGAACCAAATGATAAACTAGAGGGTGGGAAACAATGACATATTGCCTTAAGCTCCTTATGTATGTGTTGAAAAATTTATTTTATGAATGATGATAGCTTACTTGTTCTAAATTTCATAATTGACTACTTTTTTTATCATAAGAAATATTTGAGAGACAAAGGTTAATCAAATCTTAGTGGATGATGGGTTAACTGTTAACATCTTACCAATTAAAACCATTAAAGAACTTGCCCTAGGTTTGGATGAACTCTCTTAATGTTGATTAATAATTCAAGAATTCAATTAAGGTGGGTAAAGGGCCACAAAAAAAGTTTAACTTAATTTGCTTATTGATGACATGGAGTTAAGTGCCATGTTTCATACTATTAATGCAAAGATAAGTTATAATGTGTTGTTAGGATACCTTTGGATTCATCATCATGGTGTTGTTTTTTCCATACTTTACTAGTGCTTTAACTACTACAAAAGTGGACAAGTGGTGGTAGTAGATTCTAACCCTTTTACTATGGTAGAATTATATTTTGTTAATGCAAAGTTTTACTTCTTATCACATATTATGGAAGAGGTATGATTTGGTCCTGACCCGATTAAAGGTGAAAAAGGAATTGTCTAGTAAAAAACATGACCAACAAGCACATAAGAAGGATAAACCTTTATTGCCTAAGAAGAATGAGAAGAAGAAATCTTTCCTTAAAAACTTAGGTCATTTTAAGTAAAAAGCTTCAATGCTTCATTATGTTCCTATGTCCAAAAGGAAAAAGGGTCAAGTTTCATCAAGCCACAATTGAGGATATCATCTAAACTTTAAAGGACATGACTCTCCCTGACACATGCCTCAATGCTCCCAAGATTTCAAAATGCCCATTAAAAGGATTTTTGAAGCCCTCACTACTGCAATAAGGCAAATCCCATAAGATGCTTCTTTTCCTCATCCACAAATCATAGATAGTGGATCATTTATCTCTTCGACATCTAGTTCAGTGACTTTGTTAAGACCTAATTGATTTATCATGCTTAATATCTCAATGCTAGTTTTGACAGGTTATGGACCTTTGGTCACTGTTCTATTCTTAATGAACAATATTTTATTCCATTGGTATAAATGATCTTCTAGTAAAAACTTTCTATTGTTATCAAACCATAACTATTTTGTACTCTTTGACAGAGTAAAAACATCAGAATTCTCTATGTAATATGGATAAGCTAACCTTTTAGTAGTGCTCTATTATGTGTAAAACCCTTGCAAGTGCACAAATCATTTAAATAATATAATGATAAGTGAAGATCATTCCCATAGTGATTGTTTCACAAGTACCAAAGAACACAAATTTTCTATTATCTAGCAAATCAAATAATGAAATGATAATAAGTAAAAATTAAAATTAATTAAACAAAACTGAAATTAAATGAAAAGAAACTCTAAATGATAATGATATATAGGGAATTCGGGTACACCATAATACCATTCCATAAATATATTAATATAATTGTTTCAATTGAGATTAGGTTGTGCTTGAAGATGGATTTTCCCAATTTACCCAATAATCTCTCTCGAAATAAATTTAGTTTATTATTACTGAAATTATGCCTACTCTCATTGTCATAACATTTAATAATAATGAATTAAGTTCCATGAATAATCTTGGAATATCTCTAAAAGTCAAACATACTTTTGTGGTCTCAATCTCCTAATTTAATATGTTAGGACTAACCCTAGACTTCCACTTTTGCTCTATCCTCTAGAATCTCAAACATTGCACATATGCGACCATTTATACATACAAGATCAATTAAAGCTCAAATATATTAAATCAAGATATCTAACATAATTGAAATAAAATCACTTCATATATTCATGAAATAAATATTAGGCTTTCACCCTAATCCTTAGAATTAAAGAATTCATTCATCTTAGAAGAAGAAAAAGAAACAAAGAAGAAAGAATCCATTGAATTAAGTAGAAGAATATTCAAAAGAAGAATCTTGCTAAACAAAAACAATGAAAACCCTAAAACAGAATCTCCTCCTAATCTTTACAAAATCTTCTTTTTATTTAGAGATCTTGAATCCACTTTTCTCTTATAAAAATATTCTTTTTTTCCACCTAAGAATCTCTATCCAAATTAGGTCTTTGTTATCTTCAAAAGTAGCCTACAATTACTTTTTAAAATTTAGATTTGACGCCTTATAGGGGCCATGCAATAATCAACACACTTAACTACTTACACGATTCTACTCTGTTGACTGGTCAACTCTACATCTTGGTATGATCCTATGCATAAGCCATGCAATAACCTATGTAACGCTGCTGAAAACTGCAATGTAGCTCATTTTTAAGAGATTCTTATGTAAATATAAACCAGACATAAATTAACTTATTCCAAAATAAAAACAATATAAAAACTTGATAAATTCCTAATTCCTAATCTAAAAATATATACTAAAAGAATCCTTATCATACTTCATACTGATAATATGCAGAAAAATCACTTATTGTCCACATTAGAGTAGTCCACATCTGATAATTTTATTTTTTCGAAATATCATATGTTTGCACACCATCATGCCATAACTATTTGAGTTTTATAATATGTGGCTATACAAACACATCCAGTTTATCTTTAGGATTTCTTAGCCCAGATGCTAACACTGATAAGAACATATACACGTCCTTCATACATAGCTATGGTGGCAAATTATACGGTGTGACAATTATGAACCATGAAGAATATTGTTATCTTGATTGACTGAATAGTTGAAACTTATCTGTGCAAAGACCTAATCAAACATTTCGAGTTTTTACTACAAAATCTAGATGTGTTTGATTGAAATGCTTCCAATTGGGAGAATTTGAGCAATGACACATAACACCCTCTTCAACCTCATGCTCAACAAGCCAATGCATTTTTATAGCTATTGCTTTCGATGCATACAATCTTTGTAATTAAGGGATTAGAGGAAAATAATACATTTTTTTTTATAAGAAATAAGAGTTTTGTGTCGTTCACCACCTTCATTATGAGGCTTTTTATACCGAGCATGACCACAAAACTTACAACTAATCAATTCACAGTCTTCATGCCAATAAATCATGCAGCCATTGTTACCACCATGAATCTTTTCAACTGATAGTCCCATACCTTGCACCAATTTCTTAATGCTGTAGAAGTTATTAGGTATCAAACTATTATTCAGTGTAATCTCTTTCATTATTCTAACCATGGTATCAAAATTGTCATTCTGACATATGGTGTTCTGATTTCATGTGCATCAATTGGGAAACAAGCAATAACTGTGAATGCCTTATACAACTTGGATACAAGTATGCATCTGTAATCCTAAGTATGTCGTAAAACTTCTGAGCCTCAGAATTTGATGATTCATCCATCTCATTTGGACCAAAATAAGGACCTGCTACATCTAATACCATTGTTTGGTATGCATTTGATGATTTGGCTCTCTCTTCTACATTACGTTGGTCGTGGACTACATTTGCATTATGTCACTGAATATCTTCCCCATGTAGAGTCCATGTAAAATAATCAAGAACAAAACCATTTTTGTATAATAGAGCTTCATAGTATCCATTTTAAGAAATAAATGATTTTGACACTTATGATGGTTATATGGACACCTAATCTTATTTCCACCATTCAGTTTTAAGTGATTTGCATACAAATTCAATAAATTATTTCATCCCACTCATATACTATATGTTCAACAAACCATCCTTAAGCTTCTTATACATTCATTCTTAATCGGTCTCATTATTCCTTCCTATGAGTAATACAAAAAAAAAAATAAATAAATGACATTTGATTTAAACTTTATTATGATTCCTTATAACTCGATTTATACATTAATAGGTAGGAACTTACTCATTCAGAAATGTGACGTTTGATGACCATGAGTAGATGTAATATATTCATCAATATGTAGAAATTTTGGCAGCATCTCCTTATAGTTCTCCAAATTCATGATATGAAATTAGTACTCACTCATACCATTTTAGTTTCATCGCATGAATCAATACTTATTTCATTATGAATATAGAGAATAATATGGGATACTACTAACTTTCTAGATATCAGTGAAAACATTACATCAATTGGTTTAGATATAAACATCTCATTTCTAGACTATCTGACTTGGAAAATTCAATGTTGTCTAACTATATCCAATAAGACAAACACTGAACGAGATTCTATGGCTTAAGTAACTAATAAGTGCATATTTATAAATATACACTTACTAATGTCTAACATTCAAATTATTCCAAAATGTGTGTTACCCTTAATTCACTGTCTTTCTATGCTTATCATATCATGCTTAATCATCCTTGTGCTTTTCCTTTCTATTGATATTTTGACATAGTCTTTTCTATATATTGGACTAATCCCTATGTAAAAAACACGCTATATATAAAATCAAAGCTCTCAAGGAAAAAAAATCCTCCATATACACCATATGTCATAAGATCATCTAATACTGGAACATCATTTCATTTAGACTTTAACCTTATTAACATAATCATAAACATATAGATCATACAACAACATACAAATCATTACATAATCTTGTCATAATAATGTTTCAGTATTTGGTACTCCAAAACCTAATGTATTTTTAAAGGTAATTTCATTTTTCTATTCTTTATGTTCTTTGTCTCTTTTTGAGTTATCTTATTCATTTTGTTTAGAATTATCATACGTCGTGTATTATTGAGTTATCTTATTCCTAAAAGGGGGTATTCAATTTACTATCTTTAAGGTAATTTCATGTTTTCTTTCAATATCTTAGGCATTGTGTCTTTTACAATTAGCCTTAATCCTTTTTTAGGGTTATCAAATTTTGTTCCTTTGTGGGTTATCTTATTCCTAAAACAATTTATTCAATTCATTTATTTGTTCATTATTATGTTCTTTGTGTCTTTGATGATCATCTTATTGAGGGTTATCAAATTTTCTTATTTTTTATGTTATTTTATTTATAAAAAGGGTATTGATCATTAGCTGTCCATAGGATAAATTCATTTTTGCTTTCTTTATATTCTTTGTGTCTTTTAAGGTCATCTTATTAATTTCTTTTGGGTTAGCAATAATATTGTGTCTGTTTTGGGTTATCTTATTATTAAAAAGAGTTGGTATATTCATTGGCTTTAAAGATCTGTCATTTTTTCTTTGTTTATTTACTTTGTGTCTTTTGTGGTTATATTATTCCTTATTTCTTTTAGGTTAAGTTATTTGTTTCATTATGTGAATGAATTTGATCTTCTTATATTCTTTATGATTTTTGATAAAAAATGGAGTGCACTTTGGCAAATCACATAAACAATGCTTCATATATCGAATAATATTAACGAAAGTACTAATAAATCATCGTTAACATGATAGAAAAGAAATAAACAAAGAAAAATAATAAAAAACAAACACTTCTACAGTCCATAATATTTTCTTTGCCTCCAGTTCTTCTTGAGTCACCAAATACTCGCAAATCAGAAAAACCATGTTTGAAAAGATAAAAAAAAATTTTTGATGGCTCAGACACATACCTCCTACAGAAAAAATTCTAAATACAAAAATGGTGCAACAAATCCCATAGATTTACACAAAGATATCTACATAGAAAGATAAACAAATTTATGAAATAAAATAAACAAATCCTACAGAGCATAGAAAATTGTAATGATAAATACCATAAAATAGTCAATATTTTCACATTATTAATTTGTTATCCTTATTTTCATCGAATAATAAATTATTGATCTAGAATCATTATTATCATTATCATATAATATTCATAAATCAAATGTACAAACAATATACTTTTTGCAAATGCAAAACGGGGTTAAACTATAAAGACTGTAAACTAAAATTAGAATAATTAAGGCGGGAGATTAATTTACAATGGTGTTATTGATATGATGAATATGATATTTTTACTGATTACTTTTGAAAATAAAAATATCAAGATGTAGTTTAATACAATCATTGAATGAAATGTGCATCATTCTATTATGTCAAATTCAATATTTTGTTAACATGATTATGTTTCTATATAAAATTAATATCATTTAAATTTCATATATTTAATGTCCATATGATTTATTGTAAATTATAAATTTTATACTTAATATTTATAACTAAGAAATATTTTCTATCATAAAAAATGTAAATAATTTGAAATTTAATAAATTAGATCAGTATATGATCAACATAAAAACCTTGTAAAAGATTTAGATCAGGTTGCTTAACATTATCCAAAAAAAGTACATCGCTAATGAAATTATAATGAAGTTTCTTCAATTGAATCTTACTTCTTACTTTTGTTGGCAATGATAGTTTATAGCATAAAATAGATTTCCACAAGTTTAACTTAGCAACCCCATTTCAATATTAAGCCAAAATTAAAAACTGTGGAAACCCATTTCTTTCTCATCCATTGAAATAATAATAAAAAAAACTCTTTGAATGATTTTAGCCTATTGTATTCAAAGAAATTTCTCATTTTAATCACTGATTACAAAAAATTAAACTCATGGCTTAAGCACAAAAAGAAATTACATTAACCGTCAAAACTATTTTCCTAATTGAAGAAATAATTTTTAAAAAAATATATAAGGTTCAAATATTTTCGATCTCACTCACGCTTTAATTGAAATTAAATCTCTCTGATGAATTACATATAAGTACAGAATGGAAAATGGGTCATTTTTTTGGAAGGGCAAATATTCCAACACTTGCTGCTTCTTATATATATATATATATATATATATAGTGCTATACAATACAAACCAAAAGCCAGGAAATTTATTAAAAAAATTTATAGTAACCGAAAGAATGCAATACAAATCAAGTGCAACTGAACCACCTAAGATTAAAAATAAAAAACTAAGATAAAAAGTTTTAGTACATCCACAAAACTAAGATAAGAAAATTCAGACATCTCCAAAACCATGATAAAAATTAAGACCACCTAAGATAAAAAAAAAAAAAAAAAGGCACAAACAATACACAAAAAAGACAATACCTGGTGTAGCAGAATCTTTAATCAAGAATTCTCGAACAAAAATTAATCAATAAATTCTAACCTATAGAATCAAAATCGATTATGCGAAAACCAAACCAAAATCAATCCCTAATTCCTAGTCATACCAAAAATTCCAAAAACATTCAATCCAAATTCTCAACTCATAACGTAAAAGCAAAATAATTTCAAGCACTAAGCACAAACAATTTCAATCCATAACACCCAAAGAATAAATAATTTGAATCCCTAATCCCTAATCATACTAGAAATTACAAAAAAATTTAATCAAAATTCCCAAATCGTAATATAAACCATAATAATTTCAAGCCTTAATTACATTAATCAATTCTTATAATTTAAATCCTTAATTTTCAACCTAAATCACAACAAACCATACTTCTAATTACAACAAATTTAAGAAATTAAAAGAAAGTTTAACCCAAGTAAAAACCCTAACCCCTAACCTACTAGTACAAAATTGCTAGAAATCAAACTTAGATTAACATACCAATATGCGAAGCAGAGAGAATGCAGTGGTAGCGACAATGATAGTGCCAATGACATCGACAATGGTAACTTTGGCTTGTAGCAATGGAATCTTTAATATTAAGGAAGAAACATGGTTCAAAGATAGATAACGAGAGGGAAAGGGAAAGGAAATGAAAGAGAGAGTGAGAATGAAAAAGAGCTATATAGAGAGCAAAAGAAGGAAAAAGAAGGGAGAGTGAGAGTAGGAGAAGAAGTTCAAGAGATAGAAAAGAGGAATGGAGAGTAAGAAGGAGAAGAAAACTTGCGATTAAGGATAAACTTTAACGACGGATACAATCTGTCACTAAGAGTAAGTTAAACGATATTTTTATTTGTAATTTGACATCATTCATTTAGCAATAGATTGCTATGCATAACAACTAACTAACTTAGCAACAAACACAAAGTCTCCTACTATGTTATGATGGAACATTCCGTCGCTAAGTGGATTCCCTATATTGGAGCCAGATCTAGCCATTACATTATGACATATATCAAATCCATCACTACATTTTGTCATTAATCACTCATCAATTTGTCACTAAATTATGCACCATTACTTCTCGCCATCTTCAACTATGTTTCACCAATGCCATCTATTTTACCACTAATTATTTGTCTCTAGTTCTTGCTAATCTGTCTCTAAAATAGTTTTGTTACTAACCCCTCGGTATTCCTTAGTTAAATTAGTGACAAACAGAGTCCGTCACTAATTTTCATCGATATATTACTATTTTCTTATGGTGAAAGATTATAGTGTTATCAGGTTCAATTATCTAAATCCATTAACAAAAATGATGATCTTGATCATTTCAAGTGGATGAACTAGTTTTTGCAATTTGAAGACTTATAATCATGTCAAGATGCATAAACAACAAGTTTACTTCTAATTAAGATGGTCTTTATGTTGTTTAAGAACTTTATTCTAATGGTGTATGTATGATTATAGATCACGAAGTATGAGTTGGACTTATCAATGGTGAGTTCTTAAAGCATTACTATGTTTAGATGTTCGATGCTGCTTTTAGCTCATATGAGCTAAAACTATTAATGACTTAAAAAAAAGAACTATGTAAGGACTTGGTCATCTTAAGGAAGGTACATAGGCAACTTGGTATTTTGCCAAGTTCAGTCACACTAACAAAAAAAATTTCAAGTCATAATGTAATAAAAAAGTTTGCATATATAATAAAATCCAAATCCAAGCTTTATTTATGTCAAGTGAAATTGTTCCATGTAAATAATTATAAAAATTTTAAATGCAAACTAAGGAAAAACATTAAAATCTAGGGTTACCAATCAAGATTTTATAGATCATTAAATTTAGTATGAAACAATGTTTCAAGTTAGCTCATGGCATGTTCATTAGCTTCACTTTGGACATGAGCAACCTCGATTGAAGATATTTCTGCTTTCACTTAGGAAATCTCACTTACTAAGTTTGATATATCATCATTAACTTTCTCTAAAGAAGACTAGAGTTG
>CATIWR010533365.1:0-19155 GCA_949677035.1 Omphalea diandra
CAAATCTTTCTAATAGCACTATATATATATATATATATATATATATATATATATATATATATATATATATATATATATTATTGATTTAAACTTTATGGCTAGCAAAGATGCCAAATGTTTAGTGGCTATAGTGGATGAAGGATGGACTTAGTATATAAGACTTAGAAATGCAAACATATAGTTGATCAATAAATTAAGGAAGAAGAACTTAGTGGAAAGACTATGTGAGCATCTAAATTTCACAGTTGTGCTCAAATGAGTGGAATCTTGTGACTCTTAACCTTTTATCAATCATTAGGGAGTCGAGTGGATGGAGTCAAACATTAGTACAACCCCTCTTAATGGCATATGTTTGGGGTTGTTAGTGGACCTTAAAAGGCTTATTATAGGTAGCAACCTTTAGTGTAATCAAGTGACTAATAGGGGGCTAATCTAGGGTAATACTTTTATATTATCCTTAGACATTACTAGAGTTGCCAACCAACTTTGGTTAGGATAAAATTCCTTGTAAGAAGGATTCTAAGCCTAATAGGTTAATCTAGAAGATTGAATCCATCTTTACCCCATAAGAGATAAGCTTTGAATATTGGGTATAACATGAGAAAGGGGTTAGGCACTCTCAAACTTCCTAGATTTTAGGATTCAACCATCGACTGTCTTTAGTTCATAATTACAATTTTAGCCTTATTATTTAATTATTCCATATTAAAAACCTTAAAATATTCATATATGACATATAAATATCTAAATTAACATATAAATGTGGATTAACATATAAATATCTAAATTATTATGAAACATGCATTAAATGAACCTTCTAACATGAAAAAGAAAACACATCTTAGTCCCTATATCAAGTTCATAAAGGAACAAAAAAATAACCCTTAAGACTACTCAAAACAGGTAATTAAGGAGGGGGTACACTACCTCACCTTTATGATTTAGGGCATCTGACCTATTTAGTCCATAATGTCCATACAAATCATCATATTAAAAGGTTGATTAAAAGGGCTATCTATGTTCATCATCAAGCATGTTAAACACAATATGGAACACAAACATGATAATAACAAATTATAACATTAACATAAGGTATAAGGCAATGATCTCACAAATGAAGGCTACAAAGCTTTAGGAAAAAAATGGAGATGTAAATAAGGAGTCATAAGGACCTTAAAGTCCTCTCCCAAAGTTCTCCAAAAGAGCATATTATGTTAAGGGCATTAAGAGGGGTACTTATAACCATGGATAGGCTAGGATACCATAAGAGGTAAAATGAAGATCAACATGCCTAAATACTTAAACCATGAATCGCCCTAAAAGGATGAATATGAAAGGATCCCTATACAATAAGCTCTCCTCCATTTGGCATATATCACCATTAATGTTAAAACAAGCTAGCCATGGGAAGGCTAGCCCAACCTACATATTGATAAAAGCTAAAATAACAAAAACATTAGCACGTATTATAACTGCATAAAATGAAGGGAATTAAGGATCATGGGGATAGAAAGTTCTCCCCTTTTTATATTCATCCATGAACAAGCATTTCAAAGCAACTAGAATAAGGAACACAAAGAATAAAATGGATACTTATATAAGCCAACACATGTATTCTTGATTATCATAGCCTCAAAGATAAAGAATGAGGGTCATAGGTCATTATATCCTACCATACTTCTATTGTAAAAGATCATAAAACTATAAAAGAATAAGAAAAAATAAAATTAACAACACAAGACAAAGTTGTTAGTATATATGTTGTGAATAGTGAAAGAGGGTTATATAAACCACCTCCTAATGGTTTACATAGATAATGATCTATCTAAATAGTCAATTAATTCAAAAATAAAAGGGAGAAAGAAAAGGAAGAAAGGAGGGAGACGTATAAGTCCTTGGATGCCCTATGCAATGTCTCTCAAAGGCACTTTGATTTTAAATATAAAGGGAAAATAATGCACAAGAATTGTGCCATGCTTGATTTTACCTTGAATCTCCTATGTATGTGTTGGGTATTTATGTTTTCTACTTAAATAAGTTTTATTAGGGTTTTGAGAGTCAATTTAGGTAGAGTTTCAATTAAGGTAGAAAAGCCTATCCTTCTCCTTTAGGCAGACTGAGTGCAATTGAGCTCAGTTGCTCAAATTGCACTATATTCTACACCTTCCACAGATAAGAACAAGGAAATTTCAAGAGATTATTATTTGATAGTTATTTGTACAACCATGGAGATGTTTATACAAACTTAGGGTTGGCTATACATCCTTTTAAGGCTTGAGGTTCACTATTTTGGAAGCTTATTACTTTTAGGCTCTAATGGGTTATTTATACAATCATCTAATGGTTTTTGCAACCTCTAGAGTTAGATGTATAGCCATCAATGGTGGCTGTACAAACAATAATTCCTCTCCCTAAAAGGCTTTCAAGGTTTGGTTCAATGAAAGGTGGGTTTGATCAAGGATTTTCTTAAGCTTTTGCTGCCTTTTTAAGCACTTTTTCCCTATCCTTTGGTGAAATATTTCATTAGTTTATTATCATTGGGTTACATCCTTAGGAATGTAAAATATAGTGCTCATAATTTGCCCCTTGCTTTATGAGGCTTATAAAATGTCATTTGAGAAATGGTCGTTGGACAAGGCATAACAAAGCATTATAAGTAAATGTAAATACTAAAAAAGGATACATAAGGATATAATTTCCTTCATGCCATTAACAATAGCCTAGCTAAGGTGATTCACCTCAGTGGGACTATGTCCAAAGTATTTTAATAGGTGTTCCTCGTACCATTGATAATTGCCAACTCAGGTGATTGGCCAGGTGAGAAAAAATGTCATACTCTATGAGCTGATAGGGATACTCTTCTCCATCCTTGGAGACACTATCAAGATGTGTCTATTATCGGTGCTAGAGAAGTTCTAGTTATTGAGCCATTTTGGCTAAAGATCTGCTAATGTAACGTACAAGTTCTTGGATCAGTGCTACCGAGGGGGTTGTCATACCTTAATGGTAGTTGGCACATACTAAAGGTATGTAACCTTATTTTCCTTATCTCTTTTCCTTTGCTTATTTCTTTTATGTTTTTAATTATCTTATTTGACATGCTTGGATGATTGAGCTTAAATTAATGAAAGGTAGCAACCCTCTCCCTTAGATGAAGTATTACTACCTTTATTTTTAACACTAAAGTAGCATTTGATACTTAGAGAAGTTCATTAATTTCAAGTGAGCTCGACTAAACAAGCTTTGATTAAATAAAGTTGTTTCTTACATATTAAAAGATAAATTGTTAGTTTTTGCAATATCTATATCAATTATAATACTTATAACATTTATTATCTTTTATAACTCTGACTAGACTATAAGGGACCCTAGGACACATGGACTAGGGAACTTGTAGAGGTTAAAGGGATTCTTATGAGTGTCAGCTCCTTGTAGGACCTTTTATTTATGAGTAGTACCTCAAAAAATAGATGCTTCTATTAAGGAAGGGTGCTAACATGTGCTTGTTGCCTCAAGATCCACCAAAGTGCACATTTTAAGGTACTAATCTTAATGAAGGTGAGCTCAATTATGCCCTAGAACAGTAGCTAAAGGAGGAGCTAGCATCCAAGACTACTAGGTATTAAGGTTAGACGAAGGTGTCTCTCTAGTGTAGTTTCTATACTGCTTACATGCCTATATTCCTATTGCCATCACGAGGCTTATGCAGGGATGGTACTCAAGTAAGTAGTGTAAGCCACCAGAGCAAGATCAAAATGTTGCCTTTAGAGTCAACAATAACATAAAGGAGTCATAAGAAAGCTCATATAGTTGAGACATCGAGGCTAGAGCCCATGGTGGTGGGTAAGTTAGATCCTCTACTAGACAACATCATGGAGACCTCACATGCTTCCCTCATTAGCTTATTGATGTCGTTGGAGCTGACATACTCCTTATGCTCCTTCGAACCTTATACTATCACCCATGTAAGTTCTCTTATTGCTTCGTGATTTTATTTCTTACATTTTATTATTATGACATTATCTACAAACTAGTCCCTTATTATTTATAAACAAATCTCCCGTGACTAGGCCAACCAACTCATTGATCTAATTACTATGCTGAAGCTAACATGTACTCAGCTTATGCATGAGCTATAAGTAAACACAATATTATTAATGTATACATGTTTATATATGTTTGTTTATGCCTATCCTAACTACTTTAACCTTTTATTTATTTCAATAGGAGATCATCCATGAAAAGGATCAAAAGCTTGAAAGGTTAGATATGAATTCATGGACTTCCCAACCAGCTTTGAGTTGCCCACAATAGAGGATCTAGAGGATGAGAATCGCTTGAGGATGGGGATGCTTAGGTTACAAAGTCTCAAACGATCCCTCATCCTCTGGATCTTCCATTGTGGACAACTCCAAGCTGGATTGCAAGTCCACGAGTTCATATCTAACCTTTTAGAGCTCTCAATCCTTATTGTGGATGATCTCTTCTTAAAATAAATAAAGGGTTAGAGTGGCTAGGACAAGCACACACCAACACATATAAACATGCATACATCAATAAATATTGTGTTTACTTATAGCTCGTGCATGAGCTGAGTGCATGTTTGCTTTAGCACGATAATCAGAACGATGAGTTGCTTGGTCTGGACACGAGGGACTTATTTGCCCCCTTCCCCCCTCTACATTATCTCTTATTATTGTTCCTTTTTCTTTTCCTAGCTGTGATAGCTAATAGTGACATTGACATATTCATTGGATTGTATAAAAGTATTTTGGCATGATTTGCCCTTTTTATTTTAATGTCTTGGATGCTTAAGATGTTTTAGGCCTTAGTGCCCTAATTTTGTCACTTTCATAGTTGACTACTTGGTCTATTATATAAATGAATTTCCCCTCATTTTACGTTTATTTAAGTTGATGACATGATTGTCGCTTCCATCTCTCATATTTATGTGCTTCAAATAGGTTTAAACTAACTTGTGCATTAAGATGTAAGTATGAGCCTTTTGTGATGTTTGCATAGTCAAAATGGTTGGTATAGACTAGCCACTCATCTATGAGGACAAGTTATTATCTATACATATTACTTATGACATCCCATTTACTAATCATTAAAATTCTCTCAGTTTACCCATTGTCATTAAAGACCTGATTTCAATTATAGCAACTGTTTACAACAAAGTATACATGGCTAAACAAATTAAAATACTAATAGACTGCATACTGGCCCAACCTCTATTAGACTGCTAGACAGTAACTTCGAAATGTAACCAGACACAATCTTTAGTCTACTCTTTTTGAAATAAAATTTAATGTAGAAGAGTGAGCTTGCATACTCAGTAAGTAAATGCATAACAATACTTCAATCTCAAATAACATAATAAAAATTTAAATATTAATAACTCAACATCATATCCATGCATGAAATAAAAAGTTTTTAATCTTAAATGCCATATAGGCTTTCATTTTTGGTTGTCATATAGGCTATAAATATTGTTGCCACACAAGCTATAAATATAATTGCCACACAGGCTATCAAATGTTATTGCCACACAGGCTGTTATATTTTACTACCATACAAGCTATAGTTATCATTGCCACACAAGCTATAAATATCATTGCCATACAGGCTATCGAATGTTATTGCCACACACACTATTATATTTTATTACCACACATGCTATCGAATGTTATTGCCACATAGACTGTTATATTTTATTGCCACATAGGCTATCAAATGTTATTGTCACACAGAATTTATCAGTACAAATGAGTGATTAGTTTGTACAAACCATTTTGATTAAGCAAATATCATAAAGGGTCCTACTTACATCCTAGTATATAACTTCAAACCTATTTTAAACATATAAATATGAGAGATGGAAGTGATAATCATGTCATTAACTTAAATAAACATAGAATGAGGGAAAAATCATATCTATAATAGATTAAGCAGTCAATTGTGCAAGTGATAAAATTAGCTCAGTGAGGCCCAAAGCAGCCTAAGCATCCAAGGTACCAAAATAAAAAGGGTAAATCATGTCCAAATATTGTTTAAAAAAAGTGAAAAGGTGAATAATGCTAAACAACTCTAAACAGTAAAGTTGCCAAAATGATGTAAAGGGGTTTAAAAATGGAGAGATGGTGAATAGTGTTAAATAGTTATAAATAGTAAAGTTACTGCTACAACCTTGCCAAGTAGTGTAACATCCTCAACCCAAATCATATGCATTTTAATTTCATTATAGTTAAATATATGCATTGGATAAATTATTGTTTAAACATGTGAATTAGAGAAACATGGCGATGACATTTGCACCATTACATTTGAGACACTTGAACATATACGTAATGTTTGTATGATTGCATGGAAAATTATCTTATGATGTGTGCATGTTATAGTATCATAAATAATAGTATTTTAGAGCTTATTTAAAAGTATAAAGAGCTTCTATGGCTTAGGAGATGGATAAAGGTGCTTAAGGAGTGAAGAAGAAGGATTACAAGTGCAAAAGTGAACTTCCAACCGATAGAAATGAAACACCATGATTTTGTCTTGTTGTAATAAGCTTACAAGTGTAATTTTTAACCCTTTAGGATCAGAATTGAGGGGTTAGACATGAGTGCAGCAAAAGAAAGAGAGAGCTAAAGAAGAAAGAAAGAAAGGAAGAAGAAGAAGAAAAAGAAGAACGAGAGGAAGAAAAGTGAGCTGCCTAGGAAAAAATCCTAAGGTTTTCTAATTCTAGGACATTAGGTAAGTTAATTTATCTTCTTTTAAAATGAAATTAACCCCTCATGACATGTTAATCATGTATAGTTAGTGAGAATTATGGAGTATTTGAGATAGGACTCTCGGATGGAAGTTTAAATTCAAGAGAACAAGAGTTGATTGTGTTGATTTTGCCGTTAGAGCAGAATTTTGTACCCACGATTTCATAATCCTAGAAAAGGAATTAGGGAAAGTGAAAAATATAAAAGTTGTAGCCTGATGTCTTATATAAATGCATATAAAGCAGTTTTTCTTGATTTGGTGTGTGTGAGAAGATATGGTTTTTTCATTAGGACTGGTTCATAACCAACCAAAATGACCTCAGTCTTTCTATTTTCTTATATTTTGATGGCCTTACGTTATGATTTTGACAAAGTGAAAAACATGAAATTTGTAGCTCCCCTCTAAATAATTTTAAATCAGTTTTGATTTATTTGCTGTGTGGAAAGAGATATGGCTCATTGATTGAGACTAACCCTGTATTCGGATGAAACCTCACCTTTCATTTAATTCTATTTTCCAAGATTTCAATGGCCGTAGATTCAGAATTTGATGATGGTCCAAACTTGAAAATTTTATATTTATGTCTGATATACATTTTTGTGAAATATATTTGCCAAATTCAGTATGGTTGTTGAGATATTGTCCCTTCATCATGACTGTTTGTCAACATGTTACAAACATGCTCACCCTGAGATTTGGTTCTTTGTTTTGGTGACTTTATAGACTGAATTAGACAATGAGTAAAACAGGAAAAATGTTCCTTTATATGTTCGGTATTTTATGGTTGATTATTATTGCAACTGCATTTGTACAATTTGAGATACAACCAAGAATGTAAGACCTACTTAGACTGATATGACATTACAACAGGGAAAAATTCAAAAATTCACCACATTTTTTGTGTGTTTGATATTGGCTTAAAATTTGAATATGTTGTATGATTATGTGTCTAGTTTGTTTTAAAAAAAAGAATCAAGTAATTTGGATGAGTATACTTAGAGTTATTGCTGTGAGAGTATAGCAAGCTCAAGCTGCCATATAAGGAAAATATGCATAAGCACTAGGTCCACTTGCGTGAATCATGCTATAGTTGCATAACAAAATGAAAATCTTACTTTATCATCATGGATTGACTTGGTGTATTGAAATAGGTCATCGAGGTATTGAAGATAAAAGTGGAATAAGCCATGACCATCCACAACTTAATAAGCTTGAAGGAGGAGGTAAGTAAATAGCTCATGGTACTATACGTGTGATTGGCTAAATGCCATGAACATATACACAATGGAATGAAATGTTGTTTAATGTGATGATATTGAGGAATAAATTGATGAAAAGATTGTTATACTCTTGATTTATTTATTTTCATGAAACATTGATAAATTATGACTTGAGAATGAGAGTATGTGGTGATATGAGCTGCAAAGTTATGGGTGTTATTATTAGGCATTATACTACTGGATTTTTGATGGATTTATAGTTGATTTGTTGAAAGAATAATACTTGATATTGTTGGCAAGTAACAATATTGATAGCTTGCATGGCAATGATAACTATAGCCTGTGTGGCAATAAAATATAATAGCCTGTGTGGCAATAACATTCGATAGCGTATGTGGCAATGATATCTATAGCTTGTGTGGTAATAAAATATAACAGTCTATATGGTAATAACATTTGATAGCCTGTGTGGCAATAAAATATAACAGCCTATGTTGTAATAACATTCGATAGCCTGTGTGACAATGATATCTATAGCCTGTGTGGCAATAAAATATAACAGCCTGTATGGTAATAACATTTGATAGCCTGTGTGGCAATTATATCTATAGCCTGTGTGGCAATAAAATATAACAGCCTGTGTGGTAATAACATTTGATAGCCTATGTGGCAATGATAACTATAGCTTGTGTGGCAATGATAACTATAGCCTGTGTGGCAATAACATTCGATAGCCTGTGTGGCAATAAAATATAACAGTCTATGTGGCAATAAATTATTGCCTATATAAATGACTTGGCAAAATTATAGAGACAACTTTACTATTTACAACTGTTTAGCACTATTTAACTTCTCTTTTTTCTTTATGCCCTTTACCTCGATTTTTGTACTACTCTTCATGCCCCCAATTGGTATCTTCCCTGGGTAGGCTTTAAGGCCCTTTGCTATCTTTCATCCATTAAACTCAACACTAAATTCGTTAAGGTGACTTGTGATTATTAGGACCCATCCACGCATTCTTTCCACTTTGGAGAGATGGAGATCTATCCTCTTCTTAAGAAATCTATTGCCATTCTGAACTATCATATCACTAATTTCCATGAAATTACACTATCATGCTTGAACTACCTATATGTTTCCAAAATGATGGAGTTGTTCGATTTTCATATGATGAGGTGCCTTTGTATACTTACGGAGGAGGAATGTTGTTATCTCCTTTATTCACCTTATAACCCTAGAAGAATGATGATAGGGTTGCCTAATGAAGAACTCATCTATTCATAGTATTTCATTATTTTTGGGCTTAATTTATTATTTTTCTATGTTTAATTTGTGTTATTTTCACATGAATTCATGTTATTCCTCATAATTGAGGCATTTGGATCTAGACTAAGTTAGCATAAGGAGGGAACTACAGGGACTAAACTATAATTTGACCAGTGAGGAGCTAAAGGCCACTATCGATAGCACAATAAAGTTATGGTCTGTGACTCTTATGCACAAAGTCTACTATCACAGGTTGGTAAACTACAGAGCGAATTTTTAGCTAAATTATTTCAAGGCCCTATATAAAGAAAACTTAGGGTTTTTAGATGGGGAACAAACTTAGAATGAACTTAAGAGAGTTTTGGCTAACTTTTGAGCAAGAAAATAGAAGGAAAATAGCATCATAATGTTGTTTAAAGGAAATGAGCATAAGAATTCAAACTTGAATAATTAAGTGACACAAATTCTCTCTTAGCTTTTTTGTCTCTAATCAAAGTTTTATGGATTCTTTTCATACTTTTGTGTATTATTCATCTCTAATATGATGAGAGGCTAAACTATTTTCTTAATATTGAGTTTAAACTTACAATGGTGTGATTTATGATTTTGACTCTATTTTTATGAATGACTGGGACTAGATTGATTTCATGGTTATATGGATAATGCTTATGAATACTTGGCCACTATTTATATAATTATAAAGGTTGAATGAAGTAAGGAGAGTTGAAGTTTAACATTAGATTATTAACCATTAAACTTAGTTTATTGTAGCTTAGAGATAGATGTGTGGCTAAGGGGATTTAAGGTTAATCATAAAGCTTAACATGTTAATATGTAAACTTGCCATCAGAATAGGTCATATTTCATGTTAACATCTTCTTATTCACTTTGAGAAAAGATTTAAGAATCTTTAGGATAGCCTCTGTCAATATCATCCATTCATGAAATAAACATAAAGTCCATTGATTGATTTATATCCATTGGATGAGATAACTTAGTCCTAAGTCTTTATTGTTGTTATTATTTCAATTTATTTGCTATTTTCAGATTTTTACTTTTTAGATTTGCTTTTCACTAACGCCATAGTGAACTCTACGTAATCATAGTAGTTAGATTGATAATATGCTTTTCACTAACACCATAGTGAACTCTACAACATCATAGTAGTTAAATCGATGCTACTTAATAACCTAGTCCTTGTAGATTCAAGAACTCTTCTATATACTATAATTTGCACATGCACTTGCATGGACATAAACAAACATCAATTTTTTAGCATCATTGCCAAGGACTAATGCCTTTATCAATATTATTAAGGAATCACAAAAGATTAATCTAGTGATTTATTTTTCTTTATTTTTTACTTTTCATTTTATTTGTTTATTTCTTGTCTCCTTTTTATAGTTTTAGGTGTTTTTAATTTATGTGATGGACTTGTAACCATCAATTCCTTCCATATAATTTAGAGATTAAGAGAACATTCAAAGCTTCACTCCATAGGAGTAGAACAAAAATATAGAGATGGCTGATGAGAATAATAACAACAATTATAAAACTTTCCTTCCATATAATTTAGAGATTGCGAGAACATTCAAAGCTTCATTATGTAGGAACAGAAACACAAAAATATAAAGATGATTAATAAGAATAATAACAATAATTATAGAACTTTATGTGATTTCTCTATGTCACACATGACTAATCAAGCAAGCATTGCCAAACTGACTATTGTAACAAATACTTTTGAGATCAAGCCCAACATAATTTAGATGGTGTCTAGTGCACAATTTGGAGGTCTTGATCAGAGGATCCTTACACTCATTTGTCAACCTTTTTGGAGATTTATGCAACATTCAAGATAAATGGACCCTAAGATGATGCAATAAGGCTATACCTTTTCTCATTCTCACAATGGGATAATGCTAAGCTTTGGCTAAACAACGTTGCACTAAGCTTCATTACAACATGGGATCAGTTATCTCAAGCTTTCTTGAATAATACTTCATACCTCAAAAAGCGATAAAGCTTCATAATGGAATAACCACAATCATAAAAAAGATGATGAATCATTATATGAACCATGGGAACAGTATAAGGATTTACTATGTTAATGTGCCAACCATGGGTTGCCAAGTTGGTTCATTCCTCAAAAATTCTGCAATAGGTTGAGAAGTTCTATGAAAGTCAGTATTAATGCAGTAGCGAGTGGTAGATGGATGGAGATGAATGCAAATGAAGCTTATGAGTTGCTTCATCACATGGCTTCTAATGGCTACTAAAGGCAGGATCGATAAGGTTTTAGACAGTCATGTGGTATGCAAGAGCTCAGTGGAATTAATATGTTTAATGTGAAAATAGATGCTCTTACTAAGGCAATGACAAAAGTTTCTATGAATGTTGTGAACTCTCTTTTGATTATTATTATGGAGAAGGACATCCAACTACAAATTAGCAAGGTAATTCTTGCTTTGTGGATACTACTCCAAATTAGGTGAATTATGTCAATAATTTTTGTTAGAAGTAGCCATAATAGAACAATCCTTACTCAAATACCTACAATATAGGATAGAGGAAACACCCTAATCTCAATTGGGAAGGATAAACAAGTAATTCTAATATGCATCAGCATAATTTTAAAACACTTCCATAGTTTGAACAAAGAGTCCAACCATTTTCAAGGGCCACCATAAAAGTCTAACTTAGAGCTTATGATGGAAAATTTTATGGCATAACAGTTAAAGACAAATGAGGCAAATTAGGAGATAATGAGATAACTCTTTACTAAGGTTGATCAAATGGCCACCCACAATAAGATGTTAGAGAACCATATTGCTTATCATGATACCTCTATGAGTGAGAAAGCTTTAAGAAAACTTCTAAGCCAAATAGAACCAAATCCTAAGGAACATATCAAGTCTATTTGTGACATCCCATTTACTAATCATTAAATTCTCTCAGTCTATCCATTGTCATTAAAAGGCCTGATTTCAATTACTATTTTTTTCTTGCACTATGTCTCTTGTTCATAATATAATAACTATTTGCAATAAAGTATACATGGCTAAACAAACTAAAATACTAATAGACTGCATACTGGTCCAACCTCTATTAGACTGCTAGACAACAACTTCAAAATGTAACTGGACGCAATCTTTAGTCTACTCTTCCTGAACTAAAATTTAATGCAAAGAGAGAGCTTGGATACTCAATAAGTAAATACATAACGATACTTCAATCTCAAATAACATAACAAACATTTAAATATTAATAACTCATCATCATATCTATGCACGAAATAAAGAGTTTTTACTATTAAATGACACATAGGCTATCAATATCACTGCCATAAAGGCTTTCATTTTTGGTTGTCACATATGCTATAAATATTGTTGCCACACAGACTATACGTATCATTATCATATAGGCTATCTAATGTTATTGCCACATAGGCTGTTATATTTTATTGTCACACAGGCTATAGATATCATTGTCACGCAGGCTATCGAATGTTAATGTCACACAAGCTGTTATATTTTATTACCACATAGGCTATAGATATCATTGCCACATAGGCTATCGAATGTTATTGCCACACATGCTGTTATATTTTATTGCCACACAGGCTATAGATATCATTGCCATACAGGTTATCGAATGTTATTGCCATACAGACTGTTATATTTTATTGCCATACAAGCTATAGATATTATTGCCGCATAGGCTATCGAATGTTATTTCCATAAAGGCTATTATATATCATTGTCACACAGGCTATGAATAGTGTTACTTGCCAACACCATCAAGTATTATTCTTTCAACAAATCAACTATAAATCCACTAAAATTTTAGAAATATAATGCCTAATAATAACACCCATGACATTGGCAGCTCATATCATCACATACTCTCATTTCCAAGTCATAATTTATCAACGTTTCATGAAAATAAATAAATCAAGAGTATAATAATCTTTTCATCAATGTATTCCTCAATATCATCACATTAAACTACATTTCATTCCATTGAGTATATGTTCATGGCGTTCAACCACTCACACGTATAGTACCATTAGCTATTTACTTGCCTCCTTCTTCAAGCTTATTAAGCTGTGGATGGTCTCGGCTTATTCCCATTATTATCTTTAATTCCTTGAGGACCTAATGTCCCATAATTATAAAATCTTAGGATTCTTTCCTAGGTAGCTCACTCTTCTTCCTCTCATTCTTCTTCTTCTTCCTTTCTTTCTTTCTTCATTAGCTCTCTATTTCTTCTATTGTTCCTCATGTCTAACCCCTCAATTCTGATCCTAAAGGGTTAAAAGTTACAATTGTAAGCCTATTACAACAAGACAAAGTCATGGTGTTTCATTTTGATTCGTTGGAAGTTCACTTTTCCTCTTTTAATCCCTCTTCTTCACTCCTTAAGCACCTTCATCCATCTCCTAATCCCTAAATGCTCCTTATACTTTTAAATAAGCTCTAAAATACCATTATTTATGGTACTATAACATGCACACAACATAAGATAATTTGCCATGCAACCGTACAAACATTAAATATATGTTCAAGTGTCCCAAATGTAGTGATGCAAGTGTCATCATAATGTTTCTCTAATTTAAATGTCTAAACAATTATTTATACAATGCATATATTCAAATATAATGTAATTAAAATGCATATGATTTTAGTTGAGGATGTTACACTATCACTTTGCAAAGTGGTATACAGTTATAATAGCTAAGGGAGAGTGATGTGACCAAGGGTGAAAAAGTAGGGTTTAATGAGTATGATGTGGACAATGATGCAGAAGAATCAACACTAATAGGACAAGTAAGTGGAGGACACTAACTTGAGTAGTAAGAGAGTTGAGAAAGCTATTGGTAACTCATATGTACCACCTAAACCATATGTTCCTCCTTTTCCTTTTCCTTAAAGATTTAAGCAGGCAAATTTGGATAAATAATTCAATAGATTTTTAGAGGTCTTTAAGCATCTACACATCAACATCCATTCCTCGAAGCTCAAAAGTAAATGCCCTCTTACACCAAGTTCCTTAATGAAATTCTTTAAAATTAAAGAAAGCTTAAAGAGTATTAGATAGTTTCCTTAACTAATGAGTTTTGCCTTCACTAAAAAGTCCATCGCCATCCTTTGAAATAAATTCCCACCTAAGCTCAAGGATCCAAGTTGTTTCTTAAACCTATGTTTAATTGGTGATGTTAATTTTGATAAGACATTGTGTGATTTACGTGTAAGTGTGAGTTTGATGCCTTTGTCTATTTTTAAAAAGTTGAAATTAGGAGAATTAAAACCTTCCACTATAACCTTACAACTTATGGATAAGTCAATAAGATATTTGGTAGGGATTTTTGAGGATGTATCCATCAAATTTAGTAAGTTTTATGTGCCAATTGATTTTGTTATGCTAGACATGGAGGAAGATGTGAAAATCCCTAGTATTTTAGGGAGACCATTCCTTGCCATAGCTAGTGCCCTGATTGATGTTAAAAATTGTAAACTTACATTTTAAATTGGTGATGAATCAATAAAGTTCAGTGTTTTCCAAATGGCAAAATAACCAACTTTAAATGAAAGTTATTTTCGGGTTGATATGGTTTGATGGCTTTTTTTAGAAGGAGTTCTTGAAGCAAAACACTAAAGATCCTCTTGAGACATTCATAGTGCATGATGATGATTCCATCGAAGAAGAAAAAGGAATAGATAAAACCTATCCACCTTTTTAAAGTAACACCATTTTTGCCATTTATAAAGAGTTTAAGGTATAAGCTACTCTAAACTAAAGTTGCTAAGTAATCATTCTTTGTTGATGAAGTTCCAATGGTAGAGCTGAAACCACTACCTAAGAAATTAAGGTATGCATTCTAGGGCCCTAATTCTACCTATCCTATCATTTACAATTTTGCATTGAATGATGATAAGGGAGATAAATTGCTTAAGTTACTTAAAGAACATAAAAAAATTATTGGCTATAACATTCATGACTTGAAAGGCATAAAACCCTTTATATGCATAATTCATATACTAATGAAGGAAGATTGTAAACCATTAATTGAGCACCAACAAAGGCTTAACCCTAACATGAAAGAGGTAATTACCCTAACATGAAAGAGGTAATTAGGCATGAAGCCATTAAATTGCTTGATGTTGGGATCATTTGCCCTATTTTAGATAGTGAGTGGGTTAGCTCCATTTAAGTTGTGCCAAAGAAGGGTAGGATGATAGTAGTAAAGGATGAAAATAATCAATTAACACCCTTGTTGGCCTTAGGCACCAAGAAGGGGGAGGGGGG
Organism: Omphalea diandra; assembly: GCA_949677035.1. NCBI lineage: Eukaryota > Viridiplantae > Streptophyta > Magnoliopsida > Malpighiales > Euphorbiaceae > Omphalea > Omphalea diandra. Next base: position 15,567 of record CATIWR010533365.1, read on the forward strand.
AGGGTTGAATTGGTGTATAAAAATTAAAACAAGAAAGGGAGAAGAGAAATAAATAAAAAAGAAACACAAGATTTATAGTGATTCAGGTATAAACGACCCTACGTCCACTCCCCAATTCTTAGAAATTGGGTGTTCCACTAACTTTTAAAAGTGTTTTCAAGCTTACATCAAACTTTTACACTTGTGTTTTGAAGGCTTACACAACAACCTATACTCTTGTGTTTTGAGGCTCTCACAACAACCTTTACACTTGTGTTTTAACAAGCTCACACTATAACATCTCTTAGTCTTTTGACAGGCTCACACTACAACCTATTACAATTGGTGTTTATGCTCACACCCAATAATGACTTAAAGAATAGAAAAGATTAGGAGCAAAATTGCAAGAGTTTGGTTACAAAGTTATCAATCCTCTTACATTTACATATGTTTGGTGAGGTATTAATAGCCTCTACCCACCAAAGAGACGTTGCAATAAAACTGGTACAAAATCATCAAAGTGTGCTAGACAGATTTTCGCATTAAATGCTTGACAGTCACAATTCACGGTCGCTACTACTCGTTAGTGGTCGCGAAATCCAAATTCATACGAAAAACCCTGTTTGTGTCTAACGGCTAGTTAACATGGCAGCTTCTCATTAGTTCACCAAGAAAATATAGTCGTTGCCTTTCACCTGCTCTCAAAAGTAGCGATTGCAATTGTTCTTGTACAGGCCACGACTGAGGACGTGAATTCGTCTGCCAAAAGTGTTCATCTTTTTCTTTTGGGTTTGCGGTCACTACCAATAAGTTCCCATCATGATTTTTGACTTCTAATGGTTACCTAAGACACTTGTCAAGCTATGGTTGTAGACTTGATTCCCTCTTGATTTACTTTGAAATTTGCGGTTGTGATTGAGGCATGACTTACACTGCAAATTGGTCTATGATTTTGGCTTTTCTTTCTTTGATATGGTCGTGATAGAGAAGTGGCTCACGAATAAGTCTGTCCATTTTATCAACCTACTTTGGTATAGTTCGTGATCGTGATTTATCAAGTTGCGATCGCAAATTAGGAGGCACTAGCTTACTTTGGAGATGTTTTAATTGCATCCAAATTTCAATGCAAAGACTAACTAAAAACTGCAAAACAACACTAATTTTGAAACATTAAAATTGATCAATCCCCTTTGCCAAGATCAAAAGAGGTCCAAGACTTAGGGTTAACCACCCTAGTCCAACAATCTCCCCCTTTTTGATTTTGACAACATAGATTGATTCTAAGTGAAAAATAATACAAAGATGTGAAGTTGGAGTATAGCATGAATGAATGCTTAAGATGAAACTTCTAAGTTTGGCGTTCAATCAAGCAAAGTGAAATTTCTAAAAAGCTAAGTATGATGCTCCCCTTTAACATATGTTATAATTTTCAAGCTAATATTCCCTTTTAAACTAAAATACTTACTATCCCTCCCCTTTTGGCCAGATCAAAAAGAGAGTGTAAAGGAAATGAGAAACAATTGTAAGCATACATAAGGAGTAAAAGAAGAATACTTTTATAAAGATAAAAAGCATCACACACATAAGACAATATATTGTAAGAAAATAACTTTTTATTTATATAACTGTGGGATCATAATCTTTGTTAAAAAACATAAGGAAAATGAAAACAAATACAAAAGATCCTTAATCTAGAGGAGTGGAGAATCATTATCATCTCCGGAAGATGGTGCCTCTTATGCTTGTGTTGCTCCCTCGGCTTCATCCCTATCCTCAACATCGTCTTCATTGCAATCTCCATCTTGCGTATCATCAAATTCGGTGAAGTCTGAATGATGGCAAGGAGGAACTCCTAGTTTCTCTTAGAGATCCATCATATCACTGTGAAGTTGTGAAAGGAAGAGGAACCTTCTCTTCATCATCCTCATTAGTTTGCTTAACTTTTGATCAATGGTGGTAGGAGACAACTTTGTCTTCAATTTTGGTTGGGGAGGAGGGACTTAAATGGTGCCTTATTCAATTTGAAGCCTCTTTCTCTTTGAAGCTTGGGAGGTTTCCATCTTCTTTGCCCCTATTGCACCAAGGGTATAAACATATGTGTCCGGATGAATTGCCTTGGCATTTATGAGATAGGTGAGGTCTAGGAAGTTTTGAAAGGGAAAGAGCTTCTTGGTAAGAAATTTCTCTTTCTCCTCATCAAGTGCTCTAACAAAATGGTAGATGGTTGTTATGTGGAAGGGCAAGAGAAATTGGCTTTTGGGTTTCGTACTCATGTGCATCCATAAGGTAACGACTGATTTGGATTTGTTTATTCTTGATAAGGCAAAACAATAATGCCAAGTCTTTTTGAGAAACCTTCTCGTTACCATCACCTTTTGTGTTTACGGAGAAGGTGATGTTGTGATGAAAGATCTAAAGGAGGAAGGATTTGATGTGTTTGGATAAAGAAGAATGGGGGTCATGTTTGGTTTTAATAGAAATCTCCGACCAAAATTCAGAGTATATAACGTCAAGTGTGGAGATGATGAAGGGAATGTGTTATCTGACTTGCAAATTGAAAAAGGAAGACAATTGGTTAAAAGCAATGTAAAAAGCATCGCCAAAGGCCCGAAACACTAACCCGTATTTTTTGGCTCTCGAATCAGATTTCTGGCTCAGTTGCATGGTGCACATGAATTCTCGCACAACCTCCCCGTATCCGGGTTCATCTCGGAAGATGAACTCATTCCATCCCAAGTTGGAGAGAAAGGCTCTAATTTTCGCGTTGATGCCCAATGTTTCCAACATGAATGTTAATGGAATCTTGTTTAGGAGAATGACCTTAGAAGAGTTTGCCTTGAATCTATCTTTTTCTTCCTTGGTTATTCTCTTCATGAGATAGAGGGCAGGTGGTGCAGAGCGTTGAGCCACTGCCTTGCCTTTGTCTGCCTTGGAGAACTTCTTTGGAGCCATAGAGCTTGATGATTTAGAGAGATTTTGAGAGAGAGAGTTGATGTTTGGAAGTGGAGTGATGAGAGTACTATTGAAGGGGGTATTTATAGGCTTTGAAGGGGTGTGAAAATGGTCATAAATGGCTATAAATGGATTAAATGAAGAGAGAAAATGGTTGGCAATCAAATCACTTAATTGCCTAGGCGATTACTCTAATTCACGTCCGTGAATTCATGAGTCGTGACTGTGAATTCCATAAAATTTGAGTAACAGATAAATTTTCCTCAATAAAAGGCACATTAACAGTAAAATTTTTGAAAAACTGAACAAAATTCACTGTGTAGTGGAAATTTCGCGACCGCGAATTGACATTTGACAACCAGTGAAATTGACTTGTAATTCACGAACGTGAAAAAGGAATATCAACCGCAAATTATGAGTCAGTAAGGATAAGAATTGAAAAGGCAATTTTTAAAAAATGAAAAATTGTGATCCACAGAAAAATATATATATATTAATATCACGAATCAATAAATACCAATACACATAGCAATATTACACAAGAGATCAAAGTTTTCACTTTAGGGAGCTTCCATAAAGCATTTCTAATTCTCTCTTAATGAAGTTCAACCTTTCTTCATTTAGAGGTTCGGTGAAAATATCTGTAAGTTGATGATTT
>CATIWR010533430.1:0-28126 GCA_949677035.1 Omphalea diandra
ATAGAATTCAAATGGATACCTATGACTAAGATGTAGATCGCAATAATAAGTGATAAGATTAAACTTATTTAAAGTGATTATAATATTCTACATATTACTAATATAAAATTATCTCTTTTCTAAACTAAAAAATGAAAAAAACAGAATAAATGATAATTGTTTATTGGATAATTCAATCAAATTTGCTATCTTAGCTCCATTTTAGTGAAAACTGAAAAGCCCATTAAGAAAAGAGATGGTTTTTTTTTAAGAGATTATTTTCTTTTATTTACTATTAACAATGGTCAATAATTAGAATTCATAATTCATTTCATTTGTCTTGCACATTAAAAGCGTTTATTTTGCACATTAAAAGCGTTTATTTTGCTCCTTTACTTGTTCATGCTTGAAGCTCAGTTGACATTGGTAGTTTTTGAATTGAATGGTTCTTTGACAAATAAAAAAAAAAAAAAAATCCTATCATCATGTTATTTCACATTTTTTTTATTAAAGTGTAGTAGGAGAGCATTATGTGAAAGGTCAAATATATAACTTTTACTGAAAATTTCACTTGACTAATTTAATTGTCCACTAAATTACTTTTCAATATGATCAAATTAAATTGTATAGGAATTCAATCCGAAATTTCTTCACTTGGACGGTTAAATAGTAGAAGTATAGAACGTTCAGTGGTCAAAATTTTAATTTCTTTTATTTTCTTAAAAAAAGAAAGAGATGAACATTTTTGTGAGATGTATATAAATTCAAAAATATCCCACATAAAAGAAAAAAAACTGAGAACTGTAATCTAATATTTTAAAATTTTGAATTAAGATATAATATCCAACTCATAAATTTCAATACAAGGAAATTGAAAGATTAGCCCTTGGAAAAGAATGTAAAAACAAGGGCACATTTAATTCACCAAATAAAGTCCTTGTAATTGATGGGACACTTATATAATTGGATTAGTTTTATTCAAAGTTTGTTTTTAATTTTTTTTACAAAGTGATTTATTTATTATAAAAAGTCATTTTATTTTAAAAAAACTTCAAAAAGGTTATATGAAATAAAATTGGGTAGTTTATTTTATTTTTGACACTTAAAATTATTATTAGATCTGCTTTTATATATTCATCTATCTTTTCTTCTTTTTCCTTCTCTTTTAAATGGTCAAAATGGTTGAATTATAATAAAGTCGAAATAAAATAATAACTTTTTAAAAAATTTATTTGTTATAAAATAATAAAATAAATCGTGTCGCATTTTTAATAAAAAATTTTCCAGATTTTATATTGTGTGATATTCTTATGTTTTTCAAGTATCTTTTATAATAAAATAGAAACAAATAGCTTTAGCAAAAATAAGTTAAAATTGGATAAATTCTAGTAAAATTAATCCTATACAATTTCGCACGTTGACATGTTTTATCCTATACCTTATTTTTATTGGTTTCATAGTCAACTTATAATGAATCCTCATCTATTTCATAGTTAAAAAAAATTGTTATTTTATCTCCCAAAAAATGTGCTGCCATATCAATTACTATGGAAACATGAAAAATTAAGAATGATAATAATAATAATAATAATAATAGACAAAATTGCTTGAAAAGTTGAAGGAAAAGTAAATAAACAAAATTTTTTTTACTCACCATGTTTTAATCTCTCCAACTTATAGATGAAAAAGGAAACGGTATAGAAGGAAAAATAAAATGATGAAAGAAATCATATATATATATATATATATTTATTTTCCATCCAAACAAGATCCATCAACATACAATGAATGAAAAAGAAAAATTTCCCATAGTTTCCCTTTTCTCTTACTTTCCTTTCTCATTGTTGTTCACAAGAAAAGAGAGTAATAGTACCAGATTTAGCCATTGATTTGTTCATTTGGGTGAAGGACATGTCCTCTAATTGGAACTGAAATTGAATCATAAAAAAAGATGAAAGAAAGGAACACATGATCTTGTCTAAGTAGGAAGCAACAGTGTCTTATCTTTCCCATATGCTTGAAAGTGCATTTTGCCATGCTTACTAGTACATATTCAAGTACAACTAGGGGTGAACCCAACTGAATAAAAAAAATTGACTACATTCGATCGAAACTTTGGTTGATTTTTTAGTATAAATTAATTTCCTTTTAATTTTAATTTTAAAAATCATAGCTTTTTGTTTCAATTTGATTTTTTATATAAAAATTGAATAAATTAAAATTATTAATAAATCAAATCAATTTAAATCAAAATCAATCTAAAATATATGTAATTTGATCAAACTAAATTGAATTGAATCAAAATTTTATAATTTTGATTCGATTTGTAAGTATGCAAAATTCAAATTATTTGATTTTTCAAAAAAATTTTGATTTAATTCGATTTTGAAAATATAAAATTTGATTCTTTTAATTTTAATTAAAATTGAACCCCTAATTATAATATAACTCAATCACAAAACACAATTAAACTGAAATTTCATAGAAAAGAAAAAAGAAAAAACCAACAAATAATACAATCACTTACAAATTTACATTCAAATATTTGTTAAATTTAAATTTAAAAATAATCCAAATATTTTTTTAAAAAATAATTATTTAGGTAAAGTTTATAATAATATTACGGAATCGTGTCATAACTGAGTTATGATGACCGAATCCTAAAATCCACAAAACAAAAAAAAAAAAAAAAAAAGAAAAAGAAAAAGTAAAAGAAAAAGAAAGAGACAGCTGTGGGATCACGTTCATGCATCAAGCATCGGTGCAAAAATTATGGTGTGTTTGAGGTAAGGGCTGGGGGTGAGAACAGAGTCCTATACAGTAGTTACGTTCACATTGACTTGTGATTATGGACTGCCCAAAAACCAAAATTTCTTTTTTCTAAAAAAACGAAAATTAAAAATTAATCTGAAACCCTATATAAGCAACGACGTCTTCTCTTGCTTTAGCGGCCTGTATTCTATTGTAATTGTATCTCTCATCTGGGCTTTTCTCGAGTGCAATTACATTTACAGGTTCTCTGGAAACCTGGAAAGGAAGAAAATAATTTAAAATTCTTCGAAATGTTACTGACTTTTTCTATTCAGGGGTGCTTTTCTACTCTCATTCCCGAAAGCAAAGGAAATATCTTTTGTTTTCTCCAGAAACTAGAGACCGACCTTATTATTATGGGAGAGTGGTTTATTGCTATTCTGCAATAATAACTTTCCTTCTTGTGTGACTCGTTCGTTCATTCATTGCCTATAATTAAAACTAACCCACACTCAACTCAACTCAACTCAACTGTGTTCGGTTAGTTCTCTTACCGTTATTATTATTTTTTTAAAAAATCCAATTTTGCCATCTGGGTGTTGCTCTTTCTGCCAATCTATCATGTTCGTAATCTTTGTTTTTATCATTTGATTTGTGGGTTTGCCAAAAGGCGGTTGCTTTGATATGTCTTTATGATGTTATGTTGTCTATAGGAGTTGTTGAAATTCTGAGGTTGTAGTCCTGTTTTGTGGTGGGGTATGGCTTGTGAAGACTTGTTGCGTGTGTGTTTTTTGATTTAAATTTGCTTCTCTGTTTTTGTTTTTTCAACGGTGAGTGATTTGGATCAAAATTTTTCTTATTTTTGCCATCAGGCACCTGTTTAGAATTTGGATGTAATTTTGTTAATTTAATGGAGCTGACGAAGCTGAGTCACCTTTCCTTTTGCTCTTTTTGGTACCTTTAAAAGTTAGCGTTGGCCTATCTATATTTATGTTAAATGACGCAGTTATGTGATCTAATCTTGTAATTTCCCCATGTACTTGTAGTCTGATAGCGACTTGTTTTAGCAATCTAAATTTTTTAAAAAAAATTGTGAAGAGCTCCATTATTTTGCAGTTGAGGGCTAAGAGTTTGTGTCTTGATTGTCTATTTATGTTGCTTGCGCTTTAACTTGTGCCGGTCAAACTAACTGCGTTTGAGCAATCTACTCACAAATTCATCAGTAACCTCTCTTTGTATGAATGTTCCATTTTTGGGAAATTCTTAGTTGTGGAACTGCTATTTTTGTGTCAATAAGGAAGATAGGTAAATATATTAGTATGAAATGGTTCTTCAATAAGAAGCTAGAATCAAGCCAGTTACATAGCTGTATGGCCCTGGCATCTGCGGGGCTCTATTTATTGGTTCTGTAGATGAATGATGGAATAGCTGACAAGATTTTGCTGCTAATGATGGTTTTGAGTCTATTATTGTAAGTAGTGCATCTCTTGACTACTTGGTAGGTTTTTTGATTTTTTTCAAGAATCGGATTATTGTTTTTCCTCATGCATTGAGTACAGATGGGGCTGTTGTGTTTAAGATTGTATGATTTATAATTTTTTCCAATTCCTAGCATGTTGTGATTGCTATGTTCTGTATTGGAATGGCCTACTCTTCTGATTAGTGTCTTCTATTTTATTTCTATGCATCTTAGCGCCAACCCCCCAAGATTCTTTTCCTCCCCTCTTTTTAAGTACATTGATTGTGATAGAAAAGTCTTTTTTGTTATGTGGTGGCCATTCTTTTAATATCTAATTCATAATGTTCTACTGTAGATGCCATTGTTTTTGTATGTTAATATGTTTTTTAGGTGATATTTCATCATGTTATTCAATCAACATTTTTCCTTTTTTTTTTTTTTTTGTCATTTGGCACTATTTTTTTTATAGTGTTTTATTTTCCCTTTCAATCAGAAGGAGCTAGCATATTATGTTGATGGCCCAGGATATGTCCGGTGCTGAATTACACCAGAAAAGGCAGGGCCTCTTGAAAGACCAAGTCAGATTGGTTAAGAGAAAGGACTGTGATCGCTATGAGATTGTTCCAATTCAACAAACCTACACGTTTGATAAAGGATTCTTTTTATTTATCCGGGCATGCCAATTGTTAGCCGAAAAGAATGATGGAATAATATTTGTAGGTTTAGCTGGCCCTTCAGGGGCTGGTAAGACTGTTTTCACAGAGAAGGTACTCAACTTCATGCCCAGTGTTGCTGTCATATCAATGGACAACTACAATGATTCTAGCCGAATTGTTGACGGAAATTTTGATGGTGACTAATCTTTGAGCTTATTTAGGCTTTCCTTTTGAAATTTTACATTTTGTAATTCTGAGTATATCTAATATCAAATATGTGTCTTCATTAAATTTTCAGACAAGTTTTGCAAGATATATATTTATTTTCTGCTTGATAACTTTGCTGGAACAATATATTTTGTGGCATTTAGTTGAACGTGTTATGACGTCCTCTTGTGATTACAGACATTATTTATCTTGGAGGATAAATAATATACGTGCTCAAAATGCTAGTGTTCCCTGGCATGGATCTATATAATTTATTGATGTGAGACTATCTGCAATCATATAGGAGCTTTCAAGAAAACCAGTTAGTAAATTTGTTCCAGTGACTTCAATCCACCATCATTGCTGCAGTTCATAAGCTTTTGGTAACAATTTAGGTGTATGTTTGGCACAAATCATATTTGAAGCTTAGATCCTATTATTAGTGTTCTTTTAGGTAGGTAGATTACCATCTTCCCCTTGCATTATGAATTGATGAGATCTATTTGCTTGAAGATCTTGTATTATTGGATTTGGCATGAGATCACAGTTTCATCTGATTACAAAGAGGAAAGGCATGGCATCCATGTTTTGGTGGAAATTAGGGTCACAAACTTTTGAGTGTCAGCGATACTGATTAGTGCAGACTTTTGTTCAAGATGGAAAAAAAAAAATTGAGAATTCCTCTAGTTTCACTAAACATTTTGTTAATGAGGACCACATACTTTCAACTTAAATGTTCTCTTGCTCTTGCTGATATGCGCCACTGCTGTTGTCCATCTTATACCCTCTTTTTTTACCATCTCAATTATACTTGCTTTGTCAAATTTATATCACTGTCTGTAACATGTATGGACTGTTGGATTCTTCATAACTCCACAGTGCAACCTTATTATGCTACATCTAGTTGACAAGTAACTTTTTTTTTATGTATTTATTTATTGCAACAGTGACTGCTGTACTGAAGATCTGAGATATTTAAAAATTTTTTGATCTATCCTTTCTTACTTCTCAGCAGTTGCTAATTTGCTGACATCCAGAACATGAGCTTACAATTATGCCTTTGATTTCTTTGTGCATTAGTCCTGATTTTTATCATAGTTTATCTCTAGTTTTAGTTTTGGAATGTAAATATTCTCAGCTTCTTGGACACAATATGCTAGTGAATCTCTGCAGTTCTGAATGGCAATCAAATCTATGGATCTTTTGGTGCTTGTATAAACCTGACACTATGGACCCTTAGATCTTTCTATGCTTTAATAGTAACAAGCAGTGTCTTAAATGTTTTACCATTCAAACAGCTTGAATCGTTGTATCAAATTATTTGTCAGGCTGCTATAATACATTTCAGACATAGTACCATTTCAAAAATCATTTTTAAATATTAATTCAATTTTATGGATATAAGGTTTGGCTGCTGGTGTGTGTGGTAAGTTGGTAACTGGTAAGTTGAGGGTGCTGTATGGGATTTGAACATTGAGCAACCGGAGAGATACCGGCATTGGCAGCAATACTTTGAGATGGTTGGTGGTTCAATTGTTATGGAGAGTGAATCTCTAATCTTGGAGGTATGGTGAGATATGTTGGGGTTGCTTTGCTTTTCTGGTTGTTGATGTGGCTGAAGCATGAGGCTTTGCGAAGAAATTAGGAAGATTGACCTATAGGCTATAGAAATATAAGGTGTATTGAGATCAGGAACCTTTTCCTTTGTTTTGCTGGTTTAAACACAGTTTCAACCAATATCTATTTTGAGAACACACGGACATTTATATAACCCAAAGAATTGGAGCTCACTCTGTTTTTTTCCTTTCAAATTTCACCTAATGGATCACAAGAATCGCTGTATCATCATACATAATTTCATATTCTGGTTAGAATTATGTGGAAACCTCTGAACTAGTTTGCATTGCTTAGTAATATTCATTCTGTATCAAGAGATAGGTTCAATTATAACTGTCCTAATCATGGTTGTGTCTCTTATGTGTTAATTGCAAGTTAGAATGTTATGAGTAACATCATTCAGAGTAGCTAAAAGTGGTTTGAGATTGAGACAAAGCATGTGTTCTTATGCTTTTCTTTTTAATATTGTTTTTAACAGATCCACGCTTAACAGATTATGAGACTCTGCTTAGGAACGTCCATGATTTGAAGGCAGGAAAATCAGCTGACGTTCCAATCTATGATTTCAAGTCTAGCTCCCGTACTGGATACAGGTTACAGCTGCTTGCTTTGATACTAACAAATAGTTGTACCTTTCAGTTTATGATATTATCATCTTTGGTTACATGGATAATAGCATGTTACTTTCAAAAAATGAAAGCTAATCTCTTGTTTTCATTCACTATGCCATTGCTTTAAAAGGAAGTTTTAACCATTTTTTTCTCCAGGAAAAAGTAATTTGCGCATGTTATCATGACAAATAATTGTACTTTTCCGTTTATCATGTTCGATTGTCATGTTATCATCTTTTTGAAAGCAACAAGTTTATGATCACTTGTACTTTTCCATGTCTGGTTTATGTGTTAAACTTAAGGTAGGCTTGTAATTGTGATAGGACGGTTGAAGTCCCGACTTCTCGCATAGTGATTATTGAGGGAATCTATGCTTTAAGTGAAAAGCTGCGACCTATGCTGGATCTCCGAGTTTCAGTAACTGGAGGAGTTCATTTTGACCTTGTAAAACGGGTCCTACGTGATATCCAGCGGGCTGGCCAAGCACCAGAGGAAATTATCCAGCAGATATCGGAAACAGTTGGGTGTTTTATATGCATTTGCCTTTTTTTAAACATGCTTTAAAATCATTTCTGCATGCTATTGCTTTTCAACTACTCAGCTTTGGTTTTGTTGCAGGTATATCCAATGTACAAAGCTTTTATTGAACCAGATCTCCAAACTGCACACATAAAAATCATTAACAAATTCAATCCTTTCTCTGGATTCCAGAGTCCTACTTACATATTAAAGGTTGCTAACCACTTTGAATCTGTTTGAGCTGTTTATTTGCAATATTCAATTCCTGTACTATATTGATACTTGTTAATGCATTTCCCAGATTATCCCTTTTGTCAGAGAAACTTGTTGCAACATTGCTTTTTTCCAGTCAATAGCTATTTGTTAACCATATGCTTTCACTAAATTGATGCCCGAGTACTTGTTATTCTTGTAGTCAGCAAGGAAGGTGACGGTGGATCAAATCAAGGCTGTTCTTTCTGAAGAATTTAGAGAGTCCACAGAGCAGACTTATGATATATACCTTTTACCGCCTGGTGAAGATCCCGAAGCTTGTCAGTCATATCTCAGAATGAGAAATAAAGACGGAAAATACAATCTTATGTTTGAGGTTTGCCCTTGGAATTTTAATTTTCTTATTGCTACAATTAATGGTTCTGACAGACTTGAATAACTTGCATACAGTAATTAAATTGTGGAAATAGGAGTTAAGAAATAAGATTGTTAGACTGTTAGAGGATCAATGCCTGTATATGTTGCTAAGAATGCAAAACAAGGACAAAGCCAACCTGAGTGCCTAGGTAATTTGGGAAGTAGATTCTCTTACAATTACCCATTTTTATTGTGCAGGAATATGTATGTCATGCCTTTTGCCCTGAGTTTAGAATTTGATGGATATGAGCGTAGCACACATATCAATAATAATCTAATGGATATTTCTTTTTATTTGGTTCTGAACATATTGCCATGGATATATAGATATTGCTGGCATGTTGTGTTTTTGGGTTAGTTTCACCCACGGTGATTAGATTTATCACTAATTTCGGTGCAGCCACATCAGTTAAATTCGTCATGTAAAATCACCCAACATGACTGATGAAATTCTACAAGAAGTTTAACAAAATTTTGTACGGCTAATAAGAAAATCTCATTTCCAACTCGTATATCTTATTTGACTGCCACATGAAGACCTGGGCTGAATTTGCTATTTAAATTGGGCAAAGGTGACTACAGAAATACAAGTTAAAGTTGACTGTATTTTTTGTAGCAAATTGAAATTAAATTACTAAGTTGAAATTGAAGGATAAGTCTAGCAGCCATGAACGGAATTAAAACTAGGATAATAAATAATAAATTAAGAAGTTCTAGGGTTCCATATAATCGTTATTAATTAGATAGCCAAAAATATTATCAACTTCTGTAGGACACAATTAATTGGTTTCCTATAGCAGTTTGGATTTGGGTGTTTTCTTGTTGAAATTGAAGAAGCATATTTACATATCTTTATGCAGTCTGTTATAATTTCAATTACAGGAATGGGTAACAGATGCCCCATTTGTAATATCGCCTAGGATAACTTTTGAAGTAAGTGTACGGCTTCTTGGTGGGTTGATGGCCCTGGGATACACAATAGCAGCCATTCTAAAAAGAAGCAGCCATGTATTCTGCAATGATAGAGTGTGTTTGAAAATTGATTGGCTAGAACAACTAAATCGGCAATATATTCAGGTATGACCAAGTAAATTCTTTGCATTCATCTGCTTGGGAGTGGGTATCTACATGGTGAAATCTTTCAGTGAGTAACAGGCCTAAATTATTTTTTAATAGTTCTCATTTTTAGTCAGTGTATTGCACTTGCTGAACTTTTCTACCTTTTTATTATCACCTAAATATGAAGTCGGGTAAAATCCTCACATGTTTTACTTGATATTCTCTATAATTTACTTGAGAATTGCTGTAAAATTCTTCTACAAGTTATGTTAGCCCTCACTATTACCATGGCTGTTGATTATTGAAGATGGTGTAAAATCTGTTAGCTTTGCATTGTTAATGACAGGATTCATAAGTTGGTTATGATCATTGATATTAGAAAAAATGGGGATTTGTTCTGTTCACCCGTTTATTTTAATGGTCAACAGAAATTGCTTGTAAATTATTGTGTTGCTTTGAAAAGCTTTGTTTGTAGTTTTGTCTTTTAAGCTGTACAAGTCTCGTATCCTTGTTTGTTTTTCAAAAAGGTGCAAGGAAGAGATCGTTTGGTTGTGAGATGTGTTGCAGAGCAGCTAGGTTTGGAAGGCTCATATGTTCCACGTACCTATATAGAACAGATTCAACTGGAAAAGCTGGTGGACGAGGTTATGGTATGATAATATCTGATTCATCTCATGACTGCTTCTACATATTTTATCCTGATCTAATTATTCTGCAGGCTTTACCAGATGATCTGAAGACAAAGCTTAGTCTAGATGAGGATTTGGTTTCAAGCCCCAAAGAAGCACTTCTACAAGCCTCTGCTGATAGAGTTGCCATGAGAAATAAGAATCTCAAAAGGTGCAATCCATCATTACAACCATATTATATTTCTGGGCCTTAAAAATAATTTTGTTATATTGCTTTTTCTTCTGGTTCTTTATTTTTGGTGTTGGAGCATCTTGCAAAATCTGGATGTATTAACTAATAAAGTGATCATTATTTACATCAAGCAGTGGTATGTCACATTCATATTCGAGCCAAAGGGACAAGAACTTGTCCAAGTTTGCTGGAGTCGCAGCAAACAACCGAAGGTATGATGACAGAAATCCAGATTCACAAGCATTGCTAACGAACCAGGTATTCAAGAAGTTTTATTTTTCAGTTGATTGATTATGTTTTACTGGAATGGAGCTGTAGTCCTCAAAGCTATTTTCCGTTTTCTTCTTTTTCTTCCCCTTTTTTATCTGTAGGGAATCTTCACCCAACTTTCAGAACAGATTTCGTCACTAAATGATAGAATGAATGAGTTCACAGCACGTATTGAGGAGTTAAATTCCAAATTAAACATCAACAAAAATTCTCCAAGCCAACACAACTTGACTGCCCAAGCTGAAGCATGTAATGGCTCTGCTTCAACTTCTTACTTCATCTCTGGTTTAAGCAATGGTTTCTTGACTGGGTCCAAAATACCTAATTCTGCATCTTCCTCCCAGTTGGCTAAGGAGTCACCTTTAATGGAAGAGGTACTACAACTGTCCCCTTTAGACCCTCAGTTTTTATTTATAGTTAATTCAAATGTGTTATCCTAAATTGTAAATTCTACATCAAGATGTGGGAGTGAAGCTGCCTGGAGGGATAGAATGGTAGACTGCTGTTGTTCGACTAATGAGATGCTAGTTTCCATACTGGAGGGTTATTTAACCATTAGTTTTTGCTAGTTTCCATACTGGAGGGTTATTTAACCATTAGTTTTTGAAACTTTGTTCGAAAAAAATACTTAAAAGAACAGAAGGAATTTTGGCTATTTGATAAACTGAAGAGAGAAGTTAAGAGAGAGATTGAGGCTGCATCAGTTCTAGACCAGCTAATATAATTTGATCATGGATCACATAAAGTTCAACATTTGAACATTTAGATGTTGGGGCTGTTGCATTCATTTCTTGTTGACTGGCCTATAAATTTTCTTATTTTCCATGTGAAGCAGATATCTGGCATCGTTAGGGGACAACGCCAAGTCATGCATCAGTTAGACACTTTAAGTAATCTTCTTTGCGAGAGCTTGGGAAAGAGGTCTGGGCATGTAATAACAGGCAGGAGAAGCATGATTGCCGACTCTGAAATCACAAAAGTTGCTCTTATTTTGTCGATTGGTGCTTTAGGATTCAGTATGTTGAGAAGGATGTTCTAGTCCAAAATCAGTTCCACATTTTTGGTTTTTTCTATCATAAGAAATCTTTCATATTTTTACTTTTAGGCTTCCACATTTAAGTGTTCTGTGATGCTACCCTTCTGCTTGGCAAAGTCGAATGGTCTGATCATCGAGTAATTTTGTTTAGAGGTGTAGTGAGGCAAATAAGTGCCTTAAAGATTCTCTGGTAAATTTTGGATTGGGAGCCTTTAGTTCTATACATCAGTTTTGATGTTCTATATAGTAAATTAATATAAAAAAGAAATATAAATTCATATATATAATTTCTCCACTGTGTTGCATATATACATAGATAACTCATCATCGTCACTTGGGCAAGTATTCCCTTGAGTGCTTGTAAAGGACTCGAGTTTGAACTTCTTTCTTCCATTGTGGTGGGATAGAATGTTGTCGACCATATATATATATCAGTTTGACATTTGTTTGAGCATTCAAATTATGGAAAAAAAAAAAAAAGTTTGATAAATATTAACATTTAGCAATTTAAAAGCTAATATTTAGTTTTTAGAAAATATGAATGAATGTTGAAAGTTAATTTTTTTAATGTTTGAAATATAAAAATTAACTTTTAAATTTTTTTCTAATATTAATCTTATTTATCATTATATTAATTTATGTTTCACATAAAATGAATTATAATATAGAAATACTTATTTTTTTTCATTTTATAATTTAATTTTATTATATTTATTAAATTATTAAATATTTTATATTTATTAATTACTCACAATTGATTATTGGCTGTTGATCTCTAATTATCAAACAAAGTTAGATTCATTTTAATAAATGGGACTTCTTTATTTTTATGTTCTCTTTGGCGTAGAATTTTATGGAAGGTCCTGCATTTCGATACACTTTTATGTTTTTTTTTTTTTTACAAGAGAGCGGTCTTATTAATAGGGGAGCGCAAATGGTCAGTTCGGTTAATTCGGTTCGCTTAAATAAATCGAACTTTATATATTTAAAATCGAATTGAATTACAATTTTTAAAAAATCAAATTAATTGAACTGATTAAATCAAAATTTATGTATCTATAAATTAAACTGATCCTATAAAAATTTGTTTTGATTTGATTAAATTATATGTATTTTACATTTGGTTTTATTCAAATTGATTTAAGTTATTAATAGTTTCGGTTCATTTGATTTTTTATCTAAAAAACCGAATCAAAAATCAAATTTTTTAAAAATTAAAATTAAACCGAATAAATTTTATCAAAGAATCAAATCAAATAGAACTAACTTGGTTCGATTGATTTTTTGGTCTAATCCAATTTTTGCTCACCCCTGCCTCGTACGAAAGAAAATATAAGAAATATTTGTCCATAATATCATCCGTTGGACATTGTCATATTAAATTCCAAATGGGTTAAATAAAAGCAAATATCTTCCATTCAAAAGTTTGGAACTTCCCAAATTTCATTCAAAAATTAAAGTTATTATTATCTTTTAATTTAGTTATTGTTGAAGGTTTGAGTTTACAATATCATACACAATATCGTAATTTATCATAATTTTTAAACAATGCCAATATCACTAAATTATTATTTATTATATTTAATTTGCTTAAGAATTGCATTATGACTTTTTTTAATTATTAGAATCAGTTTGTGAAGTTATGTTTACATCTTAGAAATTAGTGAAGATATATATATATATCAACCTTTGTAATAGATGAAAAAAATTTTATTTATATTGGATGTATATACCTAATTAATATAAGATAAAAATATGTGTAAATAAGTGCTTTTTCACTGAAAAATGAAGTAGTAAATTTCTTAGACAGTTATAAGTGATTATTTAAAGTGTCACTATATGGTTGGTTGAATATATAAAATAGAGCTAAACGTTAAGTGTAAAATTTTTTCTTTAATAGATAGACTGTACATGAGTCAAATAGAGAAACAAAATAAAAGAAAAAGATTTGAGGTTTGAAGAATAATGATATATATATACACGCGCACACACACACTACCCTTGCCCTTAGTCTGCACAAGATCTCCATTTCCTAATTTCACGTTGATTTTGAAAAGATTTGTTAAGTGAAATGAGGATTTGATGACCATAAGCAAATGTTGTACAGCCTGTGGTTGATCCTCAGGGTGATTTGCTTGCTTTACAACTGCTTGATCTATCTTCAATTTGCAAAACCTCTCAACATGCTCATATCTCTTGTAATATCTACACTGGTACTAAGGTTTGCCTTTTTGCCATCGGTCTTTTTCAGGGCGGTTTGTTCTTTTACAGGTTCCGTAGGGCAGGAACTTGCTCTTTTTATGAAACTCTTTTGAGCTTTATACTGCAGCCTTACCTTTATTTTTCTTGTCACCATTGATTCAGAAGCTGTATGAGCTTTGTTGAATACAACTTTACTGTCCTCCCATCTTTCATTCTTAGCATTTCAACTCTCTTTTGAGAGTCAATAACTCTAACTGTTTTTAACCCTGCCACTACCTTCAAATTCCTCTTTCAATTTGTCCCATGCCTCCTTAGTATTCTCACAAGTTATCATTCTTATAAAGATAACATCTAACACAGCTGCAAAAATGGATGAAAGTGATTTTGGCTTCTTGGCTACTTTTTCGCTATGTTGTTTGATTTGAGTCAGAATTGGATTTGACTCCAATGGAGGAGGATCTCATCCTGTTTTTGTTGCTTCCTAAAAATCATAGGCCTTGAGATAAGATTTCATCTTTATTACCCAAAATTGGTAGTTGTCTCCTGTAAAAATAGGAGGAATAGGAGCACAAAAGTGACTTGATGCCATTTAGAAAAATATATTATGCTCACTACTTCACAGGATTACTTACAGTTGCTTAACTTCACACACTCACTCTATTGAATGACTTGAATTATTTACAATATAACCCAATTTGAAATTTATAGAGTTCAACCCAAAAGAGCTTTCCACATAATTTTTCTTATTTGATTTCTTTCATTATTACTATTTTCTTGACACACTCAATTTACTCAATTAAAAAAAAAAAAAAAAAAACTCATAGCCTTTTAAGAAGAAGGCTTTAATTCCATATATGAGAATTGCTCAATATGAAAAGAAAATATTTAAAGGGAGCTTAAAATTGACTTTCCTCTCAACATATGAAAATTCATTGCTTTGAACGGATTAAATACAGAGAAATAAATTTTCAGGCAAGAAGGATTTTTTTTTTTTTTTCCGAACATATCTTAACTACAACTTATTTTGGCCATTGACATCCTTTATTTTAAGGTACAACTAGCATTGACCAAGCAAAAAATACAAATTCTTTTAAATTCAACTGAAACATACATTTAAAAACTTTCTTGCAGCTCCTCCATGGATTTGGTTAAGGAAATTCTCAATGCATCAACACTATCAATTGAATCGTGCTTTTTATCTACTAACAATTTAAGGAAATAATAAGTAAGCAATTTTATATTTTTTGCTTCAAATTCTAAATGATTTTATCCTTTCATTCAAATTATCCTTATGAAAGACAACTTCAGTAGCATAAATTGGTGTATTAGGCTTTGTTTTGGTTGTGTTAAATAGTTTTGTTACCACCTTTACACTTTAGGATACTTGTCATGTCCATCCCTAGTTTGGTAATCTTTTATCCAATCTCAATCAGCTAGAGAACTTATAATAAATTTGGATAGATTCTAATCTAAATAACTTAACAATATTAATTTGAGATTCGACTTGATGAGATATAATGTTAGCTAGAGAAGCAGAGAATCATAAAATATTCAAACTCATAATAAATTAAGATAGATTCTAATCTAAATAACTTGATCATGTCAACTTGAGATTCGACTTCATGCAACATAAGTTGATTCAAATGTCATAATAAATTTTTTTTATTACACCTCATAAATTACACGCATATAAGAGTGATATGTTTACAAATTTTGGTTTTTATACTCAAATTTTATTTGAAATATCTATGATGAATTGCAAATTTAAATTACCCTTTTCCAAATTTAAATCTATCAAGAGTGAGAGTTTGTTACAAATTTTTATATGTTAGATTAAATATTAAAGATATAAGGTTGAATTACGATGGGATGAAATTTTACACTTATTAAATAGTTAAAGAGGCTAATGATCAAACAAAATAAATTATTAGCATATTTTTTTTTATAGCAAATAAATTAATATATCTTTGCAATGTCGGGATATGGTAAATGTAATCCTAAAACACATGAGCGCTCGACTTAATACGATTGCCACACCATATATAATCAGTATGAGAGATTTTTATTTGGATATCTATCAAAAGTAAATCAAATAAATATAAACTGATTTTGGCAAATATATATATGTGAATGATCAAATATTAATGTTATTTAATTATAAAGTAATTACAAGCTTGTAATTAAATAAAATTTCGATCAAATTCACTAGCACGATTATTGTGGTTAGATGATTCTGTTTAAACCGCCAATATTTTGCCCTTTATAAAGAGGAAGGATAGAGTTGCTCAGAACTTAGGGTTTCTCAAAGCAATTCAAGGTACGCTAATCATAATTCCTTATCTTTTCATTGCTCTTGATTATCTCATGGTAGATTTTTGGAGTTCTGATGAGATTTGGTTTTGAATTCCGGATTATTTATTTTTTTTTTTTAGAGCAAATTTGTTGAATTGGTTTATCGAAGTTGTAATTACAGCCTTAAAAATCACTCTAGTACCGTTGAATCAAAGGCATGAATTGATATACACTGAGATAATCTCGTGAAATAAAACTTGTTAGGAAAAAAATTATTGAAGTAAAAATTGTTTACTGTAGGCTCTAATGATATTGGTTCAGTATTGTAATTTTCTTCAATTAGTTCCAGGAATTTTCCTTTTAAGTCCCATGTTTTGCCTTTTAACATAGTTCTTTGAGATAAAAAGGAATGTATTTGGTGCAGATTTTGAATATATGATGTGAGGATTAAACAGATTGGGCATTCGTTGTTTTGATTTCCAGCTGATCTGTGTTGTGATGAAAAGGCATAAATTATGATATGTGGACTAGTTTGATCATATGATTAATCTGTTGCTCAAGAGCTTTGAATAAGTTCATCAACAAAATTATATCTGGCCTGAATCTAGAGCTTATAGGGGTAAAAGGGAGAGGAGAAATTTGAATACCCATCTAGAGAATTGAAGTAGCCAACTGACTAGTTGGACATTTGTGGCTAACATTTGATACTGTATTTGAGTTTATATGTTGCCTGTGATCTTCAATAATGTTGTATATATATTTCTTTGCTTCTTTTATTCCTCTAAAAGAAGGCCTAGACTGCCTTTCTCCTTCCTTAATCCTGTTTCTGTTGTAATAATTTTGTTTTTTGTTTTTTGTTTTTTTAAGAGAGTTTGGTGAATTGGGAAAAACATTAAAATTCCACTTCCTGCAAAAAGTATGGGAACAAACCTAGCTACACTTGATCGCATCTTCATGTGATCTAGTTCTTAAATTGTTGAAATGGTCATAATACAGGCAACCATTCCATAATGTTATATGTTATGCTATTATTTCTATGGTGAAATGCAGTAGACAAGACATTATGTGAATTTAGTTTTATTTCATTTACTGGTATTGGTTTCACAGTTTACACACAATCATGGCGAAGAGGCAAGTTGTTTCAAGTTCAGATAGAATAAGTGGCCTTCCAGACAATGTAATAGACAATATCTTATCATATTTGGAGATAAATGAAGCTGTGAAGACAAGCAGCTTATCAAAGAGTTGGAAGGAAAAATGGCATACAGTTCCTTGTATCAAAATCGACGACTACTCACTCCGAGTCTCGCAAGAAAAAATGGAGGGAATTATCAGTTATATTCTCAGTCAACATAAAGGGAAAATTCAGAAATTCACTCTTGATATTGATAGTGTTAGCCACTCTATGACCATGCAGGCATGGATATGTAGGCTGTTACAAGGCAGTATTCAGGAATTGACCTTGGAAATTTGGAAGAGTAAGCACATTGAGATGCCCTGTAACTTGTATTCCTGTCAACAGCTGAGCTATTTGAGGCTTCGTAATTTCATCATCAAACCATTATACACATTCAAAGGATTTCAAAATCTTTTTACGCTGCACCTAAGAAGAATTACTATAGCAAGAGATGTATTGGAAAGTCTGATTGCCAGTTGCCCACTGCTTGAAAATTTGGTTTTGAAGGAACTGAATTGTGATGATAATCTGAATATCAATGTTCCTAATCTCAAGTACTTGAGCTTTCGAGGGTATTTATTATCTATTCATTTCAACACTCCACTACTTGCAGTATTATCAATTGATATATGTAAACTTCGGGGTGGAAGATTTGTAATTTTTGATCTGCCACCTGCAATTAAGGAGCTCGATGTGCAATGGGATTCTCGTGAGGTAAAACGATTGATCTCTTTTTGCGGTTGATTTGTTGTACTTCTTGAAAAACCATGGTGCTGATTTTTGTTAGTTTTATGTTTTTGCTTCAGTTCTTCTCCACAGGCAGTAGATTAGTTGAAGTTTCAGCAACTTATCAACATCTGAAGACTCTTGAACTTGGTGAATTTTGTTTTCAAAACCTGGAAGAGGTCTCAACACTCCTTTCCTTGATTGAAAGCTTCCCTGAAGTTCAAACTTTTGATATAAATATAGAAGTGAGTAAAGGAGCATATAATGTTCTATTATTCTTTTTCTTGTCTTGTTATATTGTAAATATTTAAAGTGGACAGATATTGTCAAGGTTTGACCTTCCTGTAATACTAGGCAGAAAGTCAGTTATTGGTTCATTAACCCAATGACAATGATTTTATGTTCTCACTATACCTTAAATGGCTAATGATCTAATTTTAATTCTTGTGCAGAAGTATTACAGCACAGAACCAGTTTATTCTCATTCTGTTAAAAAATTTTGGGAAGAACGACATCTGGATGGCTTGATGATGAACCAACTACGTTACATGACAATAAGATCGTTTCATGGTAGTGTCTCTGAATTAAGTTTTATTCAATTTGTACTGGTGAGTTCACCTCTGCTCATGGAGTTGACCATCAGATGCGGATACCATCTTATCCAACCTGAAACTGATGTGATGGTAAAGTTAATGCATTTCCGTCGTGCTTCAACTGAGGCTGAGATCAGATACATTCCCAGCAATCATGAGCGGGAATGGTCAGTGAGTGCGTACTCCATGGATAGCAATTCTCAATCACTGTCAGATATCCATGGTAGCCCATTTTCTTTTGAATGAGTGAACCTAATGGTCAATGTCACTTCTACAGCAAGGAAATGAAGTTCGCTACATTTGGAAACTTGAAACTATAAACTAATGCTTCGTTTGATTGCATCACGTTACGTTTTATTACATTATGTTTTTCGGAGGTATCCTTGAAATTGTATATGAATTTCTTTTCTTAAAGGAATTTGAAAAATGCATGACTGAAAAATCAACACAGCTTTTTCTCTTCTAGAACCATAATTTCTAGAAGTTGCAGGAGGTAATTGAAGCCAAAGATATGTTAAGAATTAATTTAGTCACCGACCTCGTAGCTTGCAATTTAGTGCTGGTCGGGTCTATCGTGTATGAGAGTAGAAGTGAAGAGAGTGGAAAGTGCAAGAGTCTATGAGGTGTCGTAGAGAGAGCGTCAGAAATATGGAAAAGTCCCTTTAAGTTCTCATAGAACTTAGAGTTAATTTTTGATCTTGTAAAAAATGTTCTGAAGCTCAATAAAGAACGGTATTTTCCATTACTTCAAGTGCCCCGACTCAACAGTATGGTATTAGAGCTTCATTTAATCAATGGTATTATCTCTCTTTGATCCACTACTTCGTATCATTTCCGAACGAGTGATAAAACTATTTTCCACTTACGTTACACTGCCACAAATGCATTAATGTATTCATGTGTTTATGTTCGGTGATAAGATTTTTTGAAGTACAAAAAGATAAAATAAAATAAAAGTCACAATTTATCAACTATCATCTTTTTAAGGGGTGATAAACATTTAAATTCTCAAGAAAAAATAATTTAAGAATATTAAATTTTAGTATGTAATTTATACACAATTATTATATTTTGAAAAAAAACTAAATTCTTGAATTTAGATTCCATTCTTTATCTTCTATATAAAGAAAGTATTCTCTCATTTTAAGAGATGAAAAATTACTTTCTGTAACTATTAGGAACTATGTAAATATGTGTTTGTGTGTGTCTATATATATATGCACTTTTTATTTACTAAATTAAAATTTATATATTCGTTTAACATAACTCCAATTAAAATAAAAAAATATAAATACATTAATTAATTTTAGTTCAAATGTTTATTGAACTATAAAAGCTGCAGTTTGTATTATTTGAATAAATAATTATATTATTTTTAGATTTTTTAAAATTTTATTTAATAGATTATATATGTGGATCATTATAGTACAATCACTAAATACTTTCTATGAAATAATTATTAGTACTTTGAATAATATTTATATTTCATATTAAATGACACTATGATAAATTTATAATTATTTAATACTTTAAATAATATTTATATTTCATATTAGATTGATCACTATAATAAATGTTATTGCATAAAACTTTTTTCTTTGTTTAGATTAATTAAATAACTATTTAGGATATGATAGTAATCTAAAATAATTTCTTTGAATTTTTTTATATACAGACCAAACACATCAATTTTAAATTTATATAAAAATTTTATGTTCAATTAAATATAAAAATTTTTTATTTCTAAAATTACTTATCTGACATTTAAAAAAAAATTCTAAATAAGAATGTTAAATTTCAATAATAAAGTCTCTATCAAATATTTTTACTGTATGTCACACAGGCATAAAACTTCTGTATTCTTGTGCTTTATCTTTTTTTTTTTTTTTTGTCCTTTTTGATACAACAGAGGAACAACCAACAAAAATTATAAGTAAACAAAAATGTGATTAAATTGAATAAAAAATAAAAATATCATCTTAATTAATTCATGTGGTTGATTTTTTTACTTATTTCTTAAAAATTTTTATTTGAATAGTTTAAAATTTTATTAATAAAAATATAAAATTATTTTTTGAAGAAGATTGAGAGATTTTTTTTAAAAAAAATAGAGATTGAGAGATTAGTGAATTATAAATTTAAATTTTAAAAATTTTTAATTTTTAATTTTTAATTTAATTATTAAATTTAAATTCATCATAAATAAGTAAATAACAAATTTAATTATGTAAAAATAAGATTCAATTGAATAAAAATAAAAACAGTATATGGATTAAGTTGTAAATTTAATTTTGGATGTAATTGAAGTAATTAAAAAAGCATAAAAGCCAATTGAGTCTAAATGCACTTTGCTAAATTCTATTTTTGACTTGAGATATAATTAAAATTAATTTGTCAAATTACAGTATAATTGATAAAAGTAGTATATTAATCAAGTTGTAAACTTAATTTTAGATTTAATTGAACTAATTAAAAAAATATAAAAGTCAACTAAGTCTAATTGCACTAAATCTTGTTTTTAACTTGAGATATAATTAAAATTAATTTATCAAATTACAGTATAATTGACTCAATTAGAAGTTTTGAATACAATTTAAAATCGCATAAATGTTTGAATTTTTGAGTAATTAAACTAAATTTTTAGCATATTTTTTAAATAATTTAATATGTAAAATAAATTTATCATAATTTTACTTAATTTTTTATAATAATTATAATAAATTTGATTTTGTCATAATAAAATAATATATTAAGACAAATCTAATTTTATCACACAAATTTTTATTATAAAAGACAATATTTTTTATATTGAATAATTTTCTATCATTGAACATTATATTTTTGTTTGCAAATTAATTTAAATTATGATATATTACTTGAATATAATTTTATATGGACTTAATTCAATTTTTTTCATTATATATAGTTAATTTATTAAGCATTTAAATAAAAACAAAAAATTTTAATCAAGTTTCATTTTATATAAAATCTCTCATTAAAAATAATTTTTTTAAGAGAAAATTATTATTTTTCTCTTAACAAATTATGAAAAAATATTGCATAAATAAAAAAAATCAAATTAATAATTTAAAATTGAATAACAAATTACTCGATCCGAAATATCAAATTTAAGAGTAAACTCGAACTCGGCCTAAGATCATTTTTCGTATGCACGAC
This sequence comes from Omphalea diandra, assembly GCA_949677035.1. Lineage (NCBI taxonomy): Eukaryota > Viridiplantae > Streptophyta > Magnoliopsida > Malpighiales > Euphorbiaceae > Omphalea > Omphalea diandra. The sequence continues at coordinate 21,823 of CATIWR010533430.1, forward strand.
CAAATGGATAACTCTAACTAAACCAAAATCTAAGTGACAAGAACCTAACTTGACCCAAAAATATATCAACCCACAAATAATTCGACCTGAAATGATCAGACGCAGCCCGTTTGCCATCTTTATACCCTATCCACTTTAGTTGGACTAAAAAATCCTTTTCATATTGGTGAGAAAATAAAAAATAGAAAGAGCGATGGAAAGGAATGAAACATGAGTACCAAGTTCCTATTTTCACAATGAAAGTGCTGGTCATAAAAATAGTAATAATAATTATATGCTAATGATGGATCACTGTTGATGCGAAAGCTAAAACATTCATGTAAATATGCATGCATTCTCTTATAATTTATTATTGAAGATCAAGTCTTTATTCTGGTTGCTGCCAGTTAAGTCTAGCTATACAAATGAATTTGAATTATTTTTCGAGTTTTGGATATGATCAAATTCATCATTTATAATTTTATTTTGAAGTATAAAAAATATTATTTTAATTTGAAATTTTCGTATAATGTATTATTTAGATCATGCTTTAATTCTTGTTATTGCTAGTTGAGTCAAGCTACAAAAATGAATTGAAATTATTTTTGAGTTTGAATATGATCGGATCCATTATATTTATAATTTTATTTTAAAGTATAAAAATGTTATATTTTAATTTGTAAGTTTTAATTATTTTTAATAATTTAAATTGAGTTAAATTCAATTAGAATAAGATTAGGTTAAATTTAGATTGATTTATGGATCAAATTGAATTTGATTTAAAAATTTCATACTATTTTTAGAGGTGATAAACGAATCAAATTGATTAGATTGAATCATTTTCAATTCAAGTCATTTTCGAATAACTCAAATTTTGAGTAAATTTGAATCATTTATCAAATTTATATATAAAAAAATTTCAAATCAGATTTCAAATTTATCCTTATAATTTTTATGCATTTCATTAATTGATATTTTAATCTTAATGTTTTCTTAGCTGAAATTAAAAGAAAAAATATAATAAAATAAAAAATATAAAGAGATCATTAAATTTAAACAAAATTTTCTATTTTTTATCAATTAAAATATATTTTATCATGCAAATGATACTTTTTTTTTTAAATAAAGAGTACGGTAAAGATACTCTTATAGTTGCAGAATATCCGCGGGACAAACATACTATACGGCTTATTCCAAATCAAACCTCTATCGTAACTTGATTACGAAGTATCTTTGCTTCATTCTCTGTTCAGCTTGGGTTGGGGACTCTCTTCCCTCTCCAGTCTTGGATGTTCTGCATTTCATGCAATTGTTAAGTGCTTTTACTATTGTAGCAACCATGTCCTCATCGTCATTTATTGGATTCACTATCTTTCTCTTCTCTATTTCTTCTTTGAGTAAAAACAAGTTCTTCTCTTCCCCTAAGAACAGATCTGCACGTTCCCTCTACGGGAGGGTTTCTTCTATTCCTCTTTGGGAGCATGAGAGTTGCCCCTTTGATAGCTTTTTCCCCTCTTTCTGCAGGTTTTTTTCCCCACATTGTTTTCCAGTGTTCTGGTCTTCTCTAATGTCTTTTTTCATCTGCCTTGGTAAGCTTCTCTCGTTTTGGTTTTTTCTTTTTGTTTTTTTCTCAGGTAATGACTGCTTCTTCCAAAGGATTTCGGCGCTAAAAGAAGGGATTTGAATCAAGGAGTTATACTGAAAACATCATTCTAGATCCAATTTCTCTTAGAAGGGATTTGAATCAAGGAGTTATACTGACAACATCATTCTAGATCCAATTTCTCTTTATACAACCAGATCAATGGAGAGGGGTGATCGGGATGTGAGGGACCTATTTGATTTGAATGGGACGGGGGATAACAAAATTTGTTTAGATGATTCTGATTTGAATGAGAATAAAACTGAGGCGTCACTACTCATTGCTGCTAAAGCATGGACTGATAGACCTTTTAATGGCAATGCCTTCATGGACACAATGATGGGAGTTTGGAAACCAAAACATGATGTCTTGGAGGAGTGGTGGAAAGGGGTTCTCCTTTTTCGTTTCAATAACAGAAGGGATAGGCAATGGGTGTTGTCCATTGAAGTATGGTAGTTCGATTGGCATTTTATTGTTCTAACGGAGGTTAGTGGGGATGAACAACCCTCTTCTCTACAATTGACCCACGCTCCTATATGGGCAAGAGCTTATGATTTACCACTCGACCTAATGTCTCCTTCAACAGCTATGGCTTTATGTTCCAAGCTGGGTGTGATGCTAGAATGTGATAGTATGGAGACTAAGCACGGTGACAGTTTCCTTCGTTTCAAGGTGAAGATGGATCTCAGAAATCCTATCCTAAAAGGGGTTCGAATTTGTACTCGAATGGGAGGAAGTATGTGGATTCCTCTTAAATATGAAAGTTTATCCTTGTTCTGCTACTATTGTGGACATTTCGGGCATATTTTGAAACAGTGTGAGGATGTGGATGATTTAGATGAAGCTAGTGTTGCCTGCAGTTTTGATAATTCTCTTAAAGCGTCTCCCTTGAGAAAGAGCAAAGTACGAGTCTCTCAAGCTTGTACTAATCCCCTTCCCTAGAGAAAAAATTTCCAAGATTCTAATAAAAATGCCAAAGACGATGCAAGTAAGGCTGTTGGTGATACGGTGGCAGGTGGGGATGGGTTAAGTTTCCAAGAGAATGTGGAGGTGTTTAAGGATACAAATTCTGACAGTGTGGACTCTATGATAGGGTCTTTACATACCTTTAATCTTCCAAGTTCGATTGCCAAAAACATAGAATATTTGCTCCATAATAATCCATTGTAACAAACTACCACCATAACTGAGCCCACAACCTTGGACCCCTCAACAACTCTTACTGGTTTAAACACTGATGTCTTACCCCTACCAACAATATTTAAACCTTAACAAGCGACAAACACCTCTACCACCTCAGACCACCAACTTCCTCATCTACATCTCTACTCTATGCAGGTAATGCAAAGACCATGCCCATAAGTAACACCCACACCCCAACTCCCAAACTTCCCAGCCAATCTGATTTGGTTATTCCCAATAATCAACCACCATCACCTCCAAAATCTATCCAAGCTATCAATGTCTCCATACCTTGTATTCTAGTAATTGAGGCCGATCCTCAAACTACCCATATCCTTAATGCCCCAAATAAGACAAAACTCCAAAGCTAAAAAGTGGCACCGTATGATTAAAAATAATGGCAAGCAAATGGAACATTTAGAGTCGGAACCTGTGCTTGGTAAAAGATCAGTTGAAGATGGGTAAGACATTTCAATACTGGAGATGATTGTCTCTCAAAAGACGGCAAAGACTGGTGACAGTAGTGTAAAGATCGAATCTTTGAAGCTATCGACGGAGGCTGTCCAGTAGCCCCCCCGACAACCATGAGTATGCTAGCATGGAATTGTCATGGGTTAGGGAACCCCACGACAATTCATCAACTTAGGTCCCTTTTTGAGGTGTCAATTTCCCTCGATTGTGTTTTTTATGGAAACATTATTATTTGTTGCTGAAATGAGAAGGGTTTGTAATGCTTTGGGATACACTAATGGTTTACAGGTAGGTTGTGAGGGGGAGAGAAGAAGGAGTGGGAGTATGTGCTTGATATGGGTGGGTGATATTTCTATTTCCCTGAGGTCCTTCTCCTCTCACCATGCGGACGTTTGTATAGAGGATTGGCTAAGGAAGGATTGTTGGAGGCTAACCGGGCTATATGGCTGGCCAGGGGATGAGCACAAATATCACACATGGAAGCTAATTCACAGATTGCATGACCAAGCAACATTGCCATGGATGATGCTAGGTGATTTTAATGAAAGCTTGTTCAGTTTTGAAAAACATGCTGGTCTCCCACGAAGCTTTGATAAAATGCAGCACTTTCACAATACTCTCTCAACTTGCGGGTTGGATGATTTGGGTTATGAGGGGTCATCCTTTACATGGTCCAATGGTCAAGTGGACAATCATAACATACAAGAGAGACTTGATAGTTGTGTGGCAAACTCCCTTTGGCTAAATTTATTTCCAACTTACAAAATTTTCCATTTGGTAAGGTCTGCTTCGGATCATGCTCCAATTCAACTATTCCTTCTGGGTTCGAATAGTAGAGGTAGAAGAAAGAAATTGTTTCGGTTTGAGGGGATATGGGCTAAAGACAACAATTCAGGCTGCTTGGAATAACTCGGGAATATCACAGGCTTCTGATTTTTGCAGTAAGCTTCGTTTTTGTGGTGAGAGATTACAGGAATGGGAAAAAAATTCCTTTGGCAGCGTTCCAAGGGAATTGTGTAAACTTCAAAACTAGTTCTTTGATATGCAACAAAGACCCCTATTTGATTGTGTTTTGGATCAAACCAGGCTCATAGAGAACCAAATTCATAATCTGGTGGCGAAGGAGGAAGTTAGGTGGAGACGACGGTCCAGAATTACCTGGCTTAGAGAAGGTGACAAGAATACGAGTTTTTTCCATATTCAGGAGAATCATAGATCTAGATGAAACCTAATAGAGGGGATCAGTAATGAAACAGAGGTCTGGTATGATCAATTGGAGGATATAGCCACAGTTTTTACATCTTACTTCCAGCATCTCTTCTCCTCGGCAGGTTGGACAGATAAGAATCGGATTCTTGATAGTGTTTGTCAGCGTATCACCTCTGACATGAATACCTTTCTTTCAGAGTTGTTTTTTGAGCAGGAGGTCTTTATTGCTCTAAAACAAATGAATCCTTCTAAATCTCCGGGTTTAGATGGTATGTTCATTTTGGTTTATCAAAGGTATTGGCAGATAATTATTATTGATGTCATTACTGGTATGCTTGATGTTCTTAATAATAAAGTTTATCTCTCTTGTCTGAACTCTACCTTTGTTACTCTGATACCCAAAATTAGATCGCCTACAACTCCCAAAGATTTTCGTTCTATTAGCTTATGTAATGTTATTTTCACAATCATTACTAAAACAATTGCTAATAGGTTAAAGCAGGTTCTCCCTCAGATCATTCATTAAACCCAATCAGCCTTTACTCCAGGGAGATCAATTACTGACAAAGCTTTACTAACATTTGAGATTTTTCACTCCATGAAAAATAAAAAGTGGGTAAGCAGGGTCAATTTGCTTTGAAACTAAAAGCATATGACCGGGTTGAGTGGGATTTCCTTCAAGCGACCATGATTAAACTAGGGTTCAATGAGTCTTGGGTTGAGTTGGTTATGGGATGTGTCAAATCAGTCTCTTATTCTATTCTTGTCAATGGGGAACCTCAGCATTTTTCCAAACCTTCGAGAGGTTTTAGACAAGGGGATCCCCAATCCCCTCATCTATTTTTATTATGTGTTGAAGGCTTTTCCTCTCTAATTATTGCAAGGTCTGATGCAGGAGTTTTGCATGAAATGAAAATATCTATGCATACTTTAGCTATCTCTCACATTTTTTTTTTTGCAGATGACAGTGTTTTGTTTGGAAGGGCGTCGGTGATTGGAGGCTCATATTTCTAACATCCTGAAAGTCTATGAGCATGCTTTGGGTATAAATTTTGAAAAATCAGAAATAGTTTTCAGTTCAAATGTTTAGGGTTCATTCCAAACATAAATTATCAGAGTTATAGGGGTGAAGAGAGTTGACAAACATGCAAAGTATCTAGGCTTGCCAGCGATAATTAGGAGATCCAAAAAAGCCATTTTTACCATGATTGAGGATAAAGTTAAACAAAAGTTGAAGAGGTGGAAGGAACGCACAATGTCAAGGGCTGGTGAGGAAATCTTGATTAAGTCAGTGATCCAGGCTATACCTTCCTATTTAATGAGTTGTTTTCTATTACCTATTGTAACTAGAAATAGAATAAACTCGTTAATTGCAAACTTTTGGTGTTGACAACAATCTGATGAGCAAAAGAGTCATTGGTGTTCAAATTAACACTGAATTCAGAAAAAAAACTTCAAGAGCTGGAACATAAACTTAGTTTCTCTTCTTTCATATATATTTTAATACAAAAATCAGCTTATATAACTGATACAAAGAAGTTTGAATGTTGCTTACAGCTCATTACCTTTACAAATACACTAACACCATACTATCAACAAAGGCATGATTAAGATAATAACTTAAAGTTAAAGTTAAGTAACTCCATACTTAGCATGGTTGGGGTCTGATATTACATAACAAAAAAAAAAAAAGGCAGATTACATGATTTCTTTAGAAATCTTCTAGAAGAATGTCAATGACCAACACTCCTCCTTGATATTCTTCTTGAAGACTCTAAGCTTTGACCTTAAAAATTCAAACTTAGCTCTTGGAAGAGCTTT
>CATIWR010533465.1:0-14767 GCA_949677035.1 Omphalea diandra
CCGACTCAATGGACGTGGATTGGGAAAAACAGGATATCTGAAATGGGTTCCGTTTGGGACTCTAATTGCCAATGTTTCTGCAGCTTGTATCATGGCTGCACTTGCTACTTTGAAGAAAGCGGTATGGTTTAAATCTTGTAATTGATATCTTGGCTCTACGAAAGGCATTAATGTGAAAATGCACAAGCCTCTGCAATTTTACGATACTATATCAGTTCTTTAAGTTATTCAAATAGTTTAAACCTAAATTCTGAATCATATATGGTGTGCATTTCACATTTCTGACATTTGGGATTTTGATCATTTGATATCTGGGAGATGTAGGTGCATACCAAGACCTGCAACACCATTTCAACAGGCATACAGTTTGGATTTTTGGGTTGTCTCAGTACTGTTTCAACTTTCATTGCTGAATACAATGCCATGGAAGAAAGTACAAAAAATTGGAGAGCTTATGCATATGCTTTTATGACAATACTCACTTCATTTGGCCTGGGGATTCTGATATACTCTGTACCTGTCTGGACAAAGGGATATGAGTAGGACGCTATAGTCTGGTTATTGTTTCAGTTCTTATGGTTAAGTTAAGTTGACATAGTGCAGAATTTGATCTGTTCATGTCGGAGAAGACACCATTGTGCCAGATTCTCGTATGGCTGATGCAGAGGTAATCTTCTCCAAAAATTCCAGATATTGTGAAACACACACAGTAGCTATATTGTCAAAGCTTTGACTGTTTTGTAACTGCATTGATATATTATTAATGCTTCAGTAATATAGATAATTACATTTTCCGTTAATATGTTTTGAATTTTTTCTAAGGAGAAGAAAGTGAGTAATTTATATTAAAAATGGATGTTCATAGTGACGAAGATCAAAGGGTGAGAAATCAATGGTCTCTCCGTCCGTTGTAAATAATATCATTTTATTACAGATTACTGTTTCTTTGCTTTATGATTGGGTGTTTTGGTAGAGAATGATGTTGCAAAGGCTGGAGGTAAGTGGCTGCAATGGGTTTGTAGCAGCGAGTTATTTTATAATAATTAAATTTTGAAGGATTTAATAAGGTGATAGAGAAAGAGTGGATTGAGTTATATGAAGGAGGGAGAAAATTTCTGTACAGGGAGTGAAGAAAAAGATTTGTTTTTTTTTGTTTTTTTAACATTATGTGCTACATATGATTTTCGTTATAATTATTAGACGATATAATGGATTTAGACGGTAGATAATACAAAGTGATATCGAACGTGGAGTAATATATATGGCAAAATTTTAATAAAAATGTTTTAATAACAATGTTTTTATATAATACATAAAAGTAGAGATGGAGTAATATATATGGCAAAATTCAGAGGGTTTTAGAGGATGTTTCCAATTTATCAAATATGGTTGCATTTGTCTTTTTTGTGAATTTTCTAAGCTTTGTATGAATATTCCATCTCTATTTTAATAATGAGTATAATGTGAGATAAGAAATTGAAATTTGAAGTCTTTATATCAATAAACTAAGAATAAGCCACTTAAATAAAAGAGCCCATTAACAATTCAATCAATTAAAAAGAGAATATAAAAAACAACAAAGTAGAGCAAGTCATTTTATAACCTAATAATAAAAAGAGTGGCAAGAGAAGGGATTTGGAGACTCGGATGGAGAAACAGTTAACATAGCAAATTTCAAAGGCTCGTTATGGAATAAGGGTAATAGTAATTTAATAGCATAATATATTACTTTAATTATACCTTACAAAATAATTATTGAAAAATAATAAATATATTACAAAATAACTATTGAAAAATAAATATAGAAATAAGAACACTAAAATTTAACGAGATTCGATTAATTATGCCTACGTCCTTAGATATTACCAAAATTATATTTCACTAAAAAAAACTACAAAGTGAATATTATAAAAGTGGGAGGAATATTGAAAATTATCTACGAGATGAGTAAACAATTTTGGAATAATAAAACTGAACGAATTAAAGCTCTACTTATAACAAAAAATCATCTTTTCCCTTTGTTATTTCTCCGATGTGGGATATCAAAGTGACCAAACATAGTCAACAAATATCCACCTTGGCAAATTTCAACATATTTAATCTCTCCTGAAACAGTTTTTGATAGTATCTCCAAATTCAATATCAAACTTTAGTAATATTGATAAAGTCCAAACAAAATGGGAATTTGACCATAGTGACAACTTTTGTCATTATGTCAGTAGGATTCTTAATGGTTTGAATTTTCTGGATTCTAACTCCACCTTCTTCTATAATCTCTCTCACAAAGTGATATCGAACATCGATGTGTTTCGTCCTTACATGATAAATTTGATTTTTTGCTAATCAGCACTCTGACTATCACAATGTAATTTGACGTACTTCTGCTCAATTCCTAGTTCACAAAGCAAACCTTGAAGCCAAATTGCTTCCTTTACAACTTTTGTGATTGTCATATACTCTGTTTTTGTAGTAGACAGAGCAACTATTGACTATAAAGTATACTTTCAACTAACTGGTGCTTTTGTAAGAGTAAATACATAACCAATAGTTGATCGACGTTTATCCAGATCACCAGTATAATCTGAATCATAATATTTTACTATACACTGACTGCTTTCCTGCTCAAATATCAATCCAAAATCCACTATAATTTTAATGTATTGCAGAATCCATTTCACAACTTGTCAATGCTCATTTCCTAGATCATGCATATACTTGTTTACATTCTAACTGCCTGTAAAATGTCAGACCTTGTACAGACCATAGCATACATCAAGCTATTAACAACACTTGCATACGATACTTTTGACATGTACTCCCGTTCTGCATCATTTTCAGTGACATAAAGGCATTCAGCTTAAAATAAGGAGCAAGCGGAGTACTAATATGTTTTGTATTTTCATTCATGCCAAAACGTTGTAGTACCTTTCTCAAATATTATTTCTAAGTCAAACAAAGCCTCTTCGATTTTCTGTCTCTGGTAATCTCCATGCCAAGAATGTTCTTTGCTTTGCCTAATCCTTTATTTCAAACTCTTTTCTTAACTGAGTCTTCAATTTCTCAATTTATGTCTGACTCTTTAAAGCTATCAGCATATCATCAACATAAAGAAGAAGATATATGAAAGATTCGTCTTGTAGCTTGAGCAAATACACATAATGATCGTATTTGCTTCTGGTGTACCTCTGCTCTATCACAAACTTATCAAATCTTTTGTACCACTGCCTCGAAGATTGCTTCAACCCGAACAAAGATTTCTCAAGTTTACACACCAAATTTTCTTTACCAGCAACCTTGAACCCTTATGGCTGAGTCATGTAGATTTTCTCTTCCAAGTCTCCACGTAAAAATGTAGTTTTTACATCCAATTGAACTAGTTCTAAATCAACTGTGTTACCAAAGCCAACAAAATTCTAATAGAGGAATGCTTCATAACTGGAGAAAATACCTCATTATAATAAATTCCCTCTGTTTGAGCGTAGCCTTTAGCCACCAATCTTGCTTTGTAGCCAACTTCATCTTGGCCAAGAAATCCTTTTTCTTTCTTTGCAAAGACTCATTTGCATCCAATTGCTTTCTTTCCCTTTGGGAGACTAACAAGTTCCCACGTCTGATTCTTATGAAGCGATTGTATTTCTTCATACATGGCAATCCTCCACTTTTCTTCTTCTTAACTTTGGATTGCTTCAGCAAAAGTGGTATAATGTCATCAACTACAACTGAAGTGGCATGAAACACTATATTAACATAGTGACCAGATAATCCTGTCAACTTCTTATAAATGATCATATCAGCAAAGCGGCCAGACATTCTATGCACCATCTCTAACCTTTTAGATGTACTTAGTTCAAGTTGCTGAGGAAGTCCTTGAACTCCTTCTTCTTGAGAATTTCTTTCTACCGTAAGATAGGTCTCAACACCTTCTTCATATGCTGGGATTACTATTCTCTCAAACTCCACCTGCTTGAGAGTGTCATCTAACTGCTCAATATCCACCTTTTTTAACATGGTAGATTCATCAAAGGTGTCATTCCCGCTAAAAACTATTTTATTTGTATATAGACACCATAGACGATAACCTTTTATGCCAAGGTGATTCCCATGAATAATGTTTTTTTTGCTTTTAGATCAAACTTTGACTTCTTAACATAGTAGTATGCAGTGAAACTAAATACATATAAGGAATCATAATCTGTAGCTGGCTTTCCAAATTATTTCTCTAATGGCGTCTTTCCATCAATAGCAGTAGATGGTAGGCGATTGATGAGGTGACACGCATATGTTACAGTCTTAGCCTAAAATTCTTTACCCAAGCTAACACTGGATAATATACATCGAACTTCCTCTAGTAATGTTCGATTCATGCATTCTGTCACACCATTTTGTTGTGGTGTAGATTTGACAATGAAGTGTCTGACAATGTCTTCATTTTCACAAATTTTCTCAAATTGATCACTTATATATTCTCCACCATTGTCTATTTAGAGACATTTGATCATGTTACTTGTCTGAGTTTCAACCATCTTTTTCCATTTAAGGAAAACTTCTAACACTTTATCATTTGTTTTCATTGCGTACACCTATACTCTCCCGAAAAAATCATCAACAAATAACACATAATAGTGTTTCCTTCCTAAAGAACTAGTTTTGGAGGGACCCCAAATATCAGAGTGAACATAATCCAAGATACCTTCAGTATTATGGATTGTTGTTCCAAATTTGACTCTTGTCTGCTTCCCTTTGATGCAATGCTCACAAAAGTCCAATTTGCATGTTTGCACTCTTTCCAACAATCCTTGCTTAGCAAGCAAATTTAAGGATTTTTCTCCAGCATGCCCCAAATGCATATGTCATAGCTTAGTTACTTCTGACTCTCGATCATCTATAGAAGTTGTTGTTGTTGTTATCCCTATAATTGTACTACCTAGATAGTGGTACAGATTGTTGTTCTTTCAAATTCCCTTCAATATCACACGTGCACTGTAAATAATTTTCATCACTCCATTTTTCACTTTAACCTCGAACCTTTTTGAGTCTAAGGTCCCAACAAAGATGAGATTTTTGCTTGATTGTGGCATATAATGAACATCTGTTAAGGTGATGATTGATTCATATGCATTTCTCAAGCGAATTGAACCAATCTCATATATTGTCAAAGGGATGTTATTTGTTGTGTAGACAATTCCACCATTTTTAAGTTCTTTAAAATCAAAGAACCATTCCTTGTTGGGACACATATGATAACCACATGTTGAATCTAACAACCATACATCATAAGAGTCATTTGATGATGTAGTAAGTGAGTAATCTGACACTGCATCATCAATCTCAGTAACACTTGATTCTGCTATAGTTTTTTCCTTTATCAAGCTTGCCCTTATTTCTTAAGTTTAGACAATCCTTCTTCGAGTGTCCCTTTTCTCGATAAAAGGCACACTCATCTTTGCTCAACGTGGGCCTTGACTTATATCTCCCCTTCTTTCTCATACTTTGATTCAACAAACGACCTTTGATTACCAAAACTTTTGCATCTTCACTGGAATTCTCCTTCTTTTCTTCTTCCTTATTTCATAACTATATAAGGCATCACATACTTCTTTAAGAGATACAACAGTCTTCCTGTAAAGCAGAGTAGTTTGAAGAAATTCAAACTCCTTGAGAAGTGATCTCAGCAACATCAGAGTTATATTTTCATTTTTAATTGTCTCATCTACATTTATCAGATCAGTAACTAGCTGATTAAAACTGGTAACGTAATCATTCATTATGGTACCAAGTACATAAGTGAAGTGAAACAACCTCTTCTTTATGTGAAGCTTATTCTGGCTGCTTTTCTTTAGAAATTTTTCTTCTAGTATCTTCCATAAATTACTTGTAGAGATTTCTTTTAAGAATGCATATCTCTGCTCTCTAGAAAGATATGATTGAATTGTACCACATGCTAATCGATTGATCGTCTTCCAATCTTTCTCCTCAACATCATCTGGTTTCTCATCTTCAATGACAATATCTAGACCTTGCTGAAAAAAAAGTGTCTAGAACCTCACTTTGCCACATATCAAAATAGCATGTGTCATCAAAGATTTCTACCGCCAATTTTGAATTTGCCAAGACAGTTCTTACCTAGATGAGCTGTGATGAAACTGTCGACATGGTAGGTGTGGATATTTTTGAAGAACTCTCTATTTCAATTACAAAATTCTCCAATAGCCTTCAAAGCGAAACACAACTAGTCCAAGGAAATATTTTCTGATTAGAAGATCATATGAAACTACAACCACAAAAAAGGGTAATATTTGGCTCTGATACCAATTATTATAGAATAAGGGTAATAGTAATTTATCAGCACAATATATCGCTACAACTATACCCTACAAAATAGATATTGAAAAATAAAGATAAAAATAAGAACATCACAATTTAATGAGGTTCAATCAATTATGCTTATGTTCTCGGACATTACTAAAATTATATTTCATTAAGAAAAAAAACTATAAAGTGAAATATTACAAAAGAGATAGAAATATTAAAAATTACCTAAGAGATTAGTAGATAATTTTGGAATAATAAAACTGAACGAATTAATTCTCTATTTATAAAAAAAAAAATTCTGTCATTCTCTTTATTATTTTCTCAATGTGAGATATTGAAATGAACCAATATAGTTAACAAAACTTTTCCGAGTTAATTGTGGAAGCAGATTCCAAGCAAATAATAGACGCAACCAACAAGCCCTACTGCCATTTTCTTTTCTCTTTTAAAAAAAATAGCATGGCTTTTTACTGCCAGTATTGAGTATGAAAATTGCCCAGTTTTTTGTTGACAGGAAATGCCCTATTTGATTCAGTCTATTGTACGTGTGCTCAGGTTTAATTAGTGATGTACTAGCAACTCACTCAATGCACATCGTTTTCTCTCTACAGAGAAAAAATAAAAAAAACTGAAGTCATCAACAATGTTCAGAAAATTATTTAGAAAAGAAAAAAATGAAATAAAAAATAAAATTTATTTTTTCTCTTTTTTGAAAAGTAAAATATGAAAGAAAAAATATTATTTCATATATTTTCTATTTTGCTTTTATATAAAAAGATAAATAATATCTACGTACTAAAAACATAGACATGGTAAATACCATGTAGCCGAGAAGCCAAAAACTTTAACATACATTACAATTTTGATGATATAAGTATTTATCCAAAATGGCAACTCAAAGTTGAGAAGAAATGAGGTTTTAAATCAAAATTTTTTGAAATTGAATTTATTTTAGATTTGTTGTTAAATAAAAGTAACTTTGAATTTATGATTTTTAAAATTTTCTTAATCCCTTAGATAAATAAAAGTTAAAGATGAAAGTTTTTTATTCAACTTAAGCTCAAAACAATTCAATCTTTTACCTGAATTTGATGTGATTTAAATTATTAAAATATTTATTTTTTAAAAATAAAATAATATTTTTATTTTGAAAAAAAAATAATCTTATCTAACACAACATTTGAAAACAATTTAGACTTGCTTGAAAACTATGATTTGAAAATGATTTGGCCTTTTCGACCAAAACAGAAATGATTTGGCCTAAATTTACATGCCAATCATAATAGATATAGAAACCTTTATTTTAAGTGGAATTATATATGGTCTAAAAGTTTACTTCTTTTTCATCACTTAACTAAACATCTAAATAAATTTTCAGACAATAATTTCAAACAAACGAATAATAGAACAAAAATTAAATTCAAATTATGTTCTTTTCCCTCTCAAAATTTCTTTTATTTTAGCTGAATAGTCGTGCACTTTCTCATGATATAATTAATTAGGAAGTATTTATAAAATTTTGATTCAATAATAAGAGTGATAAAGGATACTGATGTGTAAGAGTCAATAGATGTTAAGTATAAATATATTTATTATTATTAAATATTTCTTGTTGAAAAAACTATATAAATAACTATTGATGGTATTTTTATCAAAGTATTTTACATTTGGGTTTCACTGCAAATACGAATTGTTATATGTGGGGTAGAATTTGTAAAAGTTTAAAAATAAATAGTAATTTAAAGTTATAATATAATATTAACTAATTCAGTATAATAAAATAAACGTGAAAGGTTTATAACATAATTTTAAAACATGAGAAACGATTTAGTTAAATATGTTAGAAATCAAGGAGTTTATAATAATTATCCCTTTAATATTTATTTTTATTAAATAATTTAATTAACTAACTAAATGATTAATTCTTATTTTATAAAAGATTATTACCAAAAAATAAAATAACTAAATAAATTTCTTAAAATTTATAATTATATACATGAAATTGTAATAAATAATTATCTATTAATTTATACTTTTGCTCAAAATTTTAAGAAAAAGTTCATTAAATTTAATTGAAGCAAATTTCTAATAATCAATCAAATAAATAATTTAAGAATTTCATAATAAAAAATAATATATATATATATATATATATATATATATATATATATATATATATATATGCAATATAATTGTAATAAATGATTATTTTTCATACCTTCAACCTGTATAATATAATTTAAAAAGAAAACTTATTAAATTTGAATAAAGTAATTTTGATAATCTATTATACTATTGCTAACTCTTATATTTTTAGAATTTTGAATAATAAATGAAATTAGTTTTAATCTTATTTTCTATTTAAATAAATTTTTACTTTCTATATTGTTTAATTTTTTATTAAAATATTATTTAGAATTTTTACTTTTTATTTTTTTCTAATTTCCTATTCATAAATTTCTTTTATATAATTTTAGCTTTCTAGTTAAAATTTTTATTGTTTAGATTTTTTTATAATTTATTATTTAAAATTTTTAATATGACAATTTTTTATTATATAATATAAAATAATGACATGTAACAATATTTTATACAATTTTTTGACTAATGACAAACAATTGCATAAAACTAATTTTGAAACTGAAATTAATAATATAAATTGATAATAAGATTTAAATATATTTAATATATATTTCTATTTATTAATTAAATGATTGAAAATCAATATATAATAATAATAATAATAATAATAATAATAATAATAATTTCATTATTATTTTATAAAAAATAATTATTAAATAAATAAAATAAATTTCTCAAACTTATAACTATATAAAGTTAGTTGTAATAAAAAATTATTTATTTATTTATATTTTTAATTTTATGTGTTATAATATCAAGAGAAATTTTAATAATTTGAACAAACTAATTTTTGATATCAAATAAATAATATAAAGTATTTTATAATCAAAAATAAAATTAATAGATAATTACAAACTATATATGTATATGTGGTATAGTTATAATAAAGAGTTGTCTATTGATTTAATTTTATATAGCACAATTTTGAGAAAAAATTTATTAAATTTAAATAAAATAATTATTGACAGTCAATTACACTGCTATCTACTCTTATATACTTAGAATTTTAAATAATCAATAGAATTAATTTAAATTTTAGAATTTTTATTTTTAAATTTCTTTGTTTAAAAGTTGTTTAGAATTTTTACTTTTTAAATTTTGTGATTTCCTAATCAGAATTTTTTATATGATTTTGACTTCCTATTTAGAATTTTTTATTTTTTAGTTTCTAATTTTTTATTTAAAAGGTTTTTTTGTGTGGCAATTGAGTTTTCTAATTTTCTATTAAGAAATTTTTTGATATAGTATTTTTTATAACATAATATAAAATAATGACACATAACTATATTATATACAATTATTTAATAAATGATAAGCAAGGGACTTAAACTAAATTTAGGAATAGAATTACTAATTTACATTCACTTATCGCAATTTGTGATATAATTATGATGATAAATGTTAAATAAATTTAATATTTATTTAATTAAATAGTTAAATTATTAAAATTAATATATAAATAAAATTTTATTTGTTTTTATTTTATAATGTATTATTATACTATAAACAATGTTGTTATTTAATTAAATCTTTTAAGTAAATAAAATGGTAAAAATTATAATTATAATTAAATTAATATAATAAATTTTAATAATAATATAATTTTTTGATAAAAAATAAAAATTCATAATTTTGTTTGTTGACTTTTTTTGTCTTAAATTGAATACTTTTTTTTATTATAGTCCTAAAATAGTCAAATGTGAAACTTTTTTATATTACTCAATATTATAAATTATTTTTATGCAAATAACTTTCTATATTATTTTAAATTTTTTATTTTTTGTTAAGTAAGAAAACTAAATACTTAATTATTAACTTATTTATTGCTTGAAAAAATAGAAATATATTATATTATTGTTTATTAAAAATATTATATTACTAATACAATTACTTAACAAATAGTAAACGCTCATCTAAAATAATGAGATCAAAATTAATTATTGATTGAGTATAGAAAATTTATTGATGCAGCAATTTGACAACTTAAATATTCACTTTTAATTATCAAAAAAATTAAAATAACATATTTTTGTAAATATAAAGATACTCATATATTTATATTTAATTATAATTATCATATTAATTAAATGTATACACTCTGGCACATTTTCCCTTCACTTTTTAAATAAAATTAATTTCTAACTCGCAATGTGAATTATAGTGAAAAATTTTATAAAATAATTAAGAAACTCTTTATTCTATTTTTATTTTGTATATAAGAACATCAAGATAAATAAATTTTAAATTAATATAATTTAAGTTATTTTAAATTTTATAATTAATTGGATAAATAATTAGTTTTTAGTTTTTAAAATAGTTTTTCTTTTATGGTATGTATTTCATTTCTTTTATATTTTTTTCCTTTTAATTAGCTATATTATAATTTTTAAATAATATAATAAAATAATAGTATTAGTCACTTATTTATTAAAATATTAATTAGAAAAATAGTGAATGATCATCGTAAATAATTTTTATAACTAGGTTGATAAATGATAAATACTCAATCAAAAATAATTTCTAAAATCAAAATTAATTAATTAATTATATATATATAGTTTTTTCTGTTTTTATTAAGGATATTTAGTTCAATCAATACTTATTCATATTTTTCTTAACTAATAAAATTTAACTTATTATTTCTTTACTGTCAATTCAATACTTAGTTAAAATAAAATGAAAGCTGGAAAATGGGTGGATTTATTTTTGAATTGAGATATTTTCAAGTCCATCGGATCAATTCTGGATTGCCCAGATTTTGAACTATTCAGTTACCTATTGGATATGCACATGAAAAGGATTTCAGATTAAATTTTGAGTTTATTATTAAACAAAATATTACAAGTTGGAACGTTTTTTATTCAAATTTTTTAGAAATATATTTTGAAATTATTAATTTTATCTTGTTATTTATGCAATATTTTCTTATAATTTATTAAGAAAATAATAATTTTTCAAAAAATAATTTTTAATCAAATAGATTTTACATAAATAGAACTTAATTAATTTTTTTATTTTTATTTAAATAATTAAATGACTATATATAATAAACTAAGTGCAAATAGAATTACATCTAAATTATATATCATAAATTAAACTAATTGACAAATAAATATATAGTATACAATGACAATAAATCTCTCACTATAAGAAATTTTATGTATTGTAATAAAAATTTATTTGATAAAAATTTTTTTATTGTAATATGTATTTTATTATGACAAAAATCAAAATTGTCACAATTATTATGAAAAATAATTAAATTTGTGACAAATTTTTTAAGTCAAAAATTCTTTTTTATGATAAATGAGCATACAAGATAAATTGTGACATAAACTACTTTCTCATAATATTTTATTATAATATTTTGGCTTCAAATTTCTAGTGCCCATCAAATTATAAATAAAAAATAATATTATCACTATAATATTTTTGCCACTATATGAAATCATTTAAGAGATTATGATAAAATTATTTTATCACAATAAATAATTTTTAGTTTTATAAAATGGCTTATCACAATAAATAAGAATTATAATTTAGGCACATTAAAAAATACAATAAAATTAAAAGTAAGTTTATTAAAAAATACAACAAAATCACTATATGTTAAATAAAAAATAAAAATAAAAATAACAATAACAAAAAAAACAAAAATAAGAATCGATGAAAATTAAAATTGAAATTAAAATGAAAATAAAAATCAAAATGAGAATAAAAATCAAAATCAAAATCAAAATGAAAGCAAAAGCAAAATCAAAATTAACATGAAAATGAAAATCATTTTGATAAACTTAGAATAAGTGAACTACAAGTCAAATACTTCCAAATATTAACAAGTGTCTTCTTAAAAATATGTCAAGAGGTATTCATTTCTTTTATAATCTTTTTTTTAATAGAGTATTGCAAATTATTATCTCTTTTTTTATAATAACTTTCTAATAGATTATAACTCTAAAAATTATTTATTAGTGAGTATTAAATTAAATTAATTTATAAATTATACCATTCACTATAAATTATATCATTAAATAATTCATAATTATGTTATAAATTATATCATAAATATAATTAATTATCACTATTTAAAATTTATTGATAGTTATAATATTTAAAATTTTAAATTAATATTACATACAATTATTTACAACCTTTTATCATTATTTTTGTCATCCACAAATTATGTCATAAATTATATCACAAAATACTTCTAAATATTGACAAGTGGCTTCTTAAAAATGTGTCAAATGGAATCTCTTCCTTTTATAATCTTTTTTAATAGAGTATTATAAATTATTATCTCTTCTTTTCGTAATCCCTTTTCAATAGATTATGACTCTTAAAAATTATTTATTAGTGACAATTTAATTAAATTCATTCATAAATTATATCATCCACCATAAATTATATCATTACATTAATTCATAAATTATGCCATAAATTATATCATAAATATAATTAATGATCACTATTTAAAATTTATTGACAGTTATAATATTTAAAATTTACATATTAATACTAAATGTAATTATTCACAACCTTCTATCATCATTTGTAACATTAACAAATTATGCCACAAAGTATATCACAAACTATTTTATACTCTGAAAATATAATAACAATATATTCATTCACAAATTATGTCATAAATTATTTAAATCTCTAAGAATATAATTAATGATCAATCTTTAAAACTTATTGACAATTACAATATTTAAAATACCACATTAATGCTAAATATGTTTATTTACAATTAAATAAATGATTTTGTTCTCCACACTTTCCGTGCTTGATGGGAATGTGAAAAATATTGAGTTTTTAGTCAATTATAAAATTTAATGACATTTATACCATTTTTTCTAAACACAAACTCTATATATAATTCAAATTTTCTGCATAGAAAAAAAGTTATAGTTACTTGTCCTCTCTACTTCATCCTTTATATTTCACAATTTTGTACCTTGATTTCCTATTTTCACTAAACATCTTATGTCAAACATCATGAGATTTTGTCTATTCTATTTTTTTTTGTTACTATATTTATAATGAGTCAAAATTAATTACATATTTTAATTATTTATTTTCACGACTTGCAAAAAAATGTCAATAATACTTCTTAATTGATGATTTAAATTTTGAGAAAGATGATTGGAGAATCAAAGTGAATGTATCGAGATTTTAGGATATTAGTTTTAAAACTATAGTTTCAACAACATCGAGATAGTTTTTCTTGATGAGAAGATAATACAACTAAATTTTTAACTATAAAAGTAAAAAAAAAAAAAAGAAAGGTATGACACTTTTATTTATTATTTTAACCTAAATTAATTTCCTTTCTAACTTCAATATAAACAAAGTATAACTCAATGTCATTACCAATAAAGAACATTATTGAATTATTAAAGACAATAAATGTGTCATAAATCTGTTTTAATGTATTACTAACTCTTTAACACTTATAGAAATATTTAAAGTCATAACCATCAGTTTAAATATTTGCATAAAGATAATTTGGCATATAAATGCTAAAAATTTCAATTTATAACAGTAATAATACTATACAAAATAATTAATTAAAATTTTAAAAAATACCATAAAGGTATCATTAAATTAATTAAATAATTTTTTAAAATTTAAAAGAATATCATAAATGTATCATTAAATTAATTAAAATTAATACAAAAAATTAAGCATAATAAATTATAATAATTGTTAAAACCACCATAAATGTGTCATAAATTCATTTGAATATATTACTACCTCTTCAAGACTTATAGAAAGATTCAAAATCATAACAATTTCTTTAAATATTTTTCTAATTGATGCATAAATGCTATAAATTCTAATTTATAAAGGCAATAATACTATATAAAATAATTTATTATAATTTTGAAGAATATCATAAATACATCATAAAATTAATTAAACTTAATTTAAAAAATTAAGCACATAATCAAATAAAAATAGCTAAATAAGATAACATATACTAAGAAACAACAATATAACACAAGAAAAATATCAAAATTAATCAAAATGAGAACCTACACAAGAGCTAAATGTAATAAATCGCTAGTACAATCTTTAGCCACCATAAAAAAATATAAATGCAATTATTGTGTCAGATAAAACATTATAACAACTAAAAAAATGATAAAAACAAAAATCAAAACAAAGTTTCAAACTACCTAAAATAAAAACTTAAATAATCGAAATGAGAGATAATAAATATGTTAAAAAACTAAAAAAATTAAAGTTACAAAAATAGCTATAAATGTAAAAAATAATAAAAAGGTATATATATATATATATATAT